>SKCR01029317.1:0-111738 GCA_019454045.1 Zanthoxylum bungeanum
TTTAAACGCTGTGCTGATCAATTATTAAGACGGTGCATTCCACAGGAGGAAATCAACAGTGTTTTGCAACACTGTCATTCATCACCATACGGCGGACACTTGAGCGGAAACAAACTGCAGCCAAAGTCCTTCAATCAAGGTTTGTTCTGGCCCACACTTTTTAAAGATGCTTATCTTTTTGCTTTTCAATGTGACAGGTTGCCAGAGAATGGGGAATATTTCGAGGAGAGACGGGAGAAACGAAGGACCGTTGCAAAACATTCTGGAAGTGGAGATATTCGATGTATGGGGTATTGATTTCATGGGACCCTTTGTTCCATCATTTGGAAACCTGTACATCCTGGTTGCTGTAGATTATGTTTCCAAATGGGTTGAAGCAATTGCACTGCCATCCAATGACTCAAAAGTTGTGATCAAATTCATAAAGAAGAACATTTTCACTCGATTCGGAACACCGCGGGCAATTATCAGTGATGGTGGCTCTCATTTCTGCAACAAATACTTTGATGCACTTCTATCCAAATACGGAGTTACTCACAAGGTTGCCATAGCTTACCATCCACAGTCAAATTGGACAGGTGAGGTTTCAAACAGGGAGATCAAAAGAATCCTAGAAAGAACCGTTGGATCAACAAGGAGGGACTGGTCAACAAAACTAGATGATGCATTATGGGCCTACAGGACAGCTTACAAGACACCCATTGGTATGTCCCCATATCAATGGTGTTTGGGAAAGCATGCCATCTGCCAGTTGAGCTTGAACACAAGGCGTACTGGGCACTGAAGAAATTGAATCTTGACTCACAAGCTGCAGGAGAGAAAAGACTGCACCAACTCAACGAATTGGAAGAATTTCGCCTACAGGCTTATGACAATGCCAAATTATACAAGGAAAAGACAAAGAAATGGCATGACCGAAAAATAGTGCACAAACAGTTGGAACCAAAACAGCACGTGTTGTTATACAACTCAAGGCTGAAACTTTTCCCTGGAAAGTTGAAATCTAGGTGGTCTGGACCATTTGTGATCACTCAGGTTTTACCATATGGAGCTGTTGAGTTACTGGATCCCAATACCAATAACACATTCAAAGTTAACAGTCAGCGTGTCAAGCACTACTGGGGAGAATCATTTGAGCGACAAAAAGAAAGTGTCACACTTTCAGATCCAGCATAAACGTTCAAAAAGTCACGTCTAGCTGACGACTTTAAACTTAGCGCTCACAGGGAGGCAACCCATGCAATTTTTGTATATATTGTGTTTGGTGTGATTTAATTTTGTGTGTTTAGTTTTTGCAGATTAAGTTATTTCAAAGATGGAAGAAGCTCTCGCAAATCTTCACAAGCAATTTCCTTCTCTCCCTCAAAAATCTCTGATGAAAGTTTACAAAGCTCGCTTGGAACGAATGAGACTACTGACAATCCATGGTGTGCCCAATGACATTCGTTGGGTAATTGAAGCACGAGTCCGATTGGCAGGTGAGTCTTCTGATCTTTTATTTCACATCTGCCTGGTTTTGGAAGAAGCACCTATGCAAAGAAACGAAGAGCTAAGCAAATGGGTGTTTGTTACAAATGTGCACGTTGGAATTGTAATACTCGCTGTCATGGTGTCTGTTAATCGCGAAGACAAAATTAAATTCATTAGGGATGGCTTGAGTAATGAGTCGTTAGATGATATATCTTCGACTCTTGAGACGCATCCCAGTGGATATGTTCACATAGACTTTCGCAGATTACATACACAATTTCAAAAAGAAAGACAACAGTTAAGTCTCGGGAATCTGACTAAAAAAGACCCTGTTTTCCAATTTATAAGAAAATTGGATGGGAAGCTTGTCCCTGACGCATAGACGTTAATCAAGCTGTAAATTCTTGTACATATTAAATCTCTTTGTCTTTTCCTAATAATTGTGATTTGTTTTGTTGTTTTCTTTTATTTTCTCCGACATGATCCAGATTTTGTTGACTATCACGATCTATTTTACTATTTTGCTACTAATCGTCCTTTGGAAGATACTTGTGCTATTTTTACTCACCCTTTTCAGGTATTATAAATCAACTCATCATTGCACTTTTGAAGACATCCAGAGTAAAAAATGGAAACCACTTCAAGAATACGAGTTGAAAACATTTGTGTGTTTTACGGTAGTACTGTTGGTACTAAACCACAATACATAGAAGCAGCACAGGAATTGGGTCGAGTCTTAGCTGTTAGGAATATGCACTTAATATATGGAGGAGGCAATCTTGGATTAATGGGGATCGTTTCAAAGGCCGTACAGGAAGGAGGCAGTCATGTTTTGGGAATCATCCCAAAACCCTTGGCAGAGGCAATCTTATTGAACCATCAAACGGAGAGGAACTGATCGTACCAGGTATGTCTGAACGACTGATAGAAATGATTAACCGTGCTGATGCTTTTATTGCTTTGCCAGGTGGCTTGGGCACATTGGAGGAAATTTTATTTGTACTATCTTGGGCGAACCTAAACATACACCAAAACCAATTGGGCTGTACAACGTTGATGGGTTTTATGATTTTCTTTGTGTGTTTCTTGATGATGCTCGAAGGAAATGGGTTCGTGTCAAAACCATTAAAAGAACTCCTCTTTACTGCCAGAACTGGTCCAGATCTAATTGACCAATCTCATAGCCTATGAACCAAAAGTTGACCCTATCATATCAAAGATAAATTGGTCCGAGGACGATCGTGGTAAGAGGCGTAGAATTAATCTGGATCTTAACCTTTAATTTCCTGTAGATTTCAAGCTAACCAGGTACAACCTTCTAAACTCTTCTTCTACTATTTAAGACATTGGGGACAATGTCTTATTTAGGTTGGGGGAGGAAATTAGTTGATTAGTATCTTGTTTTTAGTTTGTGTGTTATTTTATTTTTAGTCCTAAATTTTTCGAAAAATACAAAAAAATTGAATTTTTTTCAAAAATTACAAAAATATTTTGCATTTTTGTGTTTTTTATTTTGACTAAAAAGGAAATGTGAAATTGGTAAGAGATAGCCGAGAGTAAGGAGTTTCCACTCCTGAGACGTATCTCCAACCTATTTTTGAAACAAGTTAATTTTTGTTTATTTCATTTTAAATTATTTAATTTGTGAATTCTCCATAATACTGACTAAAATGGATCTTCATCTGCTTAGTTGGCAGGTATTATCAACATACATGGAAACATACAGACATGAGCCGTAATTGAAAAGTTTGTAATATTCCGTGCTCTAGTTTAATTGAGGAAGCATCTATAAATAGTAATGGAATAAAAAAAAATAATAATTTTCTGATGTACAAAAATAAAGTATCTAAGATCCGGGTTATTAAGTCTGTAAGGGTGTTTTAACACCTAGTGCCCTAAAACCAACTGGTTTGGGAGTCATTGGCCCAAAGCTCGCTACATGGATCGAAGATGCTACAAAAAAATATATTTATATATGAAGTCTGAGTAATTAAGTTCGTAGGGGTGTCTTAACACCTGGTGCCCTAAAGCCAACTGGTTTGGGAGCCACCGACCAAAAGCTCGCTACATAGACGGAAGGTATTGTATATAAATAAAAAGTCAAAATTCGAAAAAGCAAAGAAAAAATCAGAAAAATGAGAAAAATTATTCCATTGCTACAAAAAGGTGTGAATTCTAATAGAACTTTAGGACAAAAATATTACTCCTCTTATCAACTGCACTTGTGACTGTTGTGGGCAAAAATGAGTTGTTTAATATTTTGTTGGTTGTGTATATGAAGAATGGTAAAAATAATCGGAGAATTTACTTATTTAGTAATTTAGAAAGAAAACAAAACAACTAATAACTTGTAGTAGAAGTTTCACCTGATTAGTCACTAACTTTTATTCTCTTTTCGCTTGTCTTTTGCTTTTGTGTGCATTAGTTTTAATACTTTTTTACTTTTAAAATGTTTGTGGGTATCTTTGCTGTAAACCCTCACGAGACTACAACTCGTCCACTAGGGACACCTAGGGGTTTAAAGGCTTGTTGCATATGCTAAATGCAACCGTGATCCCTACGAAAGTGGCTTAGTTAAATTTTATTTTCATGTTATGTTTTGCTCGAGGACTAGCAAAATGTAGGTTGGGGGTGTGAGAGTTGTATTTATATCACTATTTCCCACTCATTTACCTTATATTTTGTATAGTTTCTTGAGTTTTGTGAATATTTTGATGTGTTTTGTGTTATTTTGGATAATAAAGTTTCAGGACAATCTGGAGGTGATTTGGAGGCAAAACAGGAAAAACTGCGACAAAAAGGGCAAAATCGTCATTTCAGCGTCGCGACGCTGAAGCCTTGCGCGTCGCGACGCCCAACATGCGCCGAATCTGCTAACGTGCGCCGGGGTCAACGGATCAGAATTTGAGAAGAATTTGAGAAGTTTGACTTTGCTAACATGCGCTGTGACACGTGTCACCACCACAGAAGATCCGCTAACGTGCGCACGCCACATCATCATGACGTCACCAATGACGTCATGAACAGTGCCACGTCACCAATGAAGTCATGAACAGTGCCACGTCATCAATGACGTAGTTCATAATTGAGTTCCAGCCGCCATTACACGTGTCGACCTTATCCTCTTAGCCGCCTTGCCACGTGTCAAGCAGAGAATGGGCCCAGCTCACTGTACCCAGCGTCGCGACGCTGGAACCTTATTCGCGCCTATAAATAGAGCTCGAAATTCTGATTCAGGTACCATTCCATCTCTCTTATTTGATGTAAATAGGAATTCTTCTCTCTCTATGTTTCGTTTTAAATTTTAGTTTTTACTTTGTAATAATTTTAATTACTTTTTGTAATAATAGTAATTTACTTTTTATTTTACAGTTTTACTATTCACTATGAGGAGGTAACTTCCCTATGCTGAGGTGAAAGGTAATTATTTTACTATTGCTATTTAGATTAATCTCCCTTAAAAATAATATATTTACTATTTAAAATACTGATTAATAAAGGATACCGCTATATTGGTCGGTTGGCCCAATCAATTTAATCTGGTTAAACTTGACTTAATAAAGGATACCGCCAGATTGGTCGGTTGGTTAAATTTATTTTCTGTTGGTTTGAACCTGATTAATCAAGGATACCGCCAGATTGGTCGTTGGTAAATTTATTTTGGTACCGCCTTTATGGCTGGATTATGGACAAATATTACCGCCTATATGGCTGGTTGGACTTAATTTGACTTAATCAGGATACCGCCAGATTGGTCGGTTGATTAAATAATATCACAAGTTTTTATATATTATTTTATTGGGAGATATCTAAATTAGTAATAGTAAAAGTAATTCATTTTACCTTAGCATTTCATTTTTATTGTATTTTTACTTTTCAGTATTTATTTTACCGCAATTACTTTTTAGCAGTTTATGTCTTTTATTTTCAAGTTTTTATCAGCCCTAGCTATGTGTCATAACTAAGTTAATATCTAGGGTTGTGATAAAATTCAATGTCACGGGTTTATAAGGGTTAGATTATAATTTGGGTAATATAAAGATTTATTTATTGAGTCTTAATCTTAATGCTCTTTAATTAACTGGCCATTAATTAAATTGATTAGGTAAACTTAAAATGAACTAGACATAGGGATTTTAAGTTTAAGACCTTAAATTCAATAGCCCACGATCTTCTTTAAGGATAGATAACCCTTTCAATAGATTTCCTTACAGGATAGGAATATACCTGTCGGGCGGGGTGGGGGTAGCATAATTGGGACTTAATCTTAATGAATCTAGGTAATTTGGTTGACATAGACATATGGTTCAATTGGATTAAACTAGGTATTTGTAATTGACCATCGAAAAAGGCTTTTACATAAATTAGTGTTCCAGGTTAATAAATCAATATATTACCCAATTATAAAATAACCACTTATCTTTAAATAATATTGGAATAAATCACAACCCTAGATAGTTTTAATATTGAATTTTCTTAAAATCTACTTCATACAATTTTATTTTATGTCTTTAAATTTAGAATCGTCGCTATTTCAAATCAATTAAACAACCTGTTAGATACTAGTAATCATTTAACCTCATAAAATTAATAACTTAGGTATTAAGTCCTCGTGGGATCGATACTTTTTATACTACTTGAACGATACGTACGCTTGCGTTATACGTGTGTGTTACGCCGGTCAAGAACCTTCAAAACACTCAACGCAACTCAAATCCAAGTCTTTGAATAAATGATCTAGGCCAGACTCAAAGTGTGTGTGTGCAAAGGTTCTTTTGCAGATTCATCCCTAGGTGAGCCAACTCAATGATTTTGTTTCAAAAAATCTGGATCGATGGGTCAAACCAACCTAGATGTCTCAATTATGCCTGCAGTTGCTTTTCTGTGCTCAATGTGGTATGGTTTTCTTTCTCTTTTGTCTCTTTCTTTTTTCTTTTCATTTTGAACTTCTTCTTTTTTCTTCTTTTTTTTTTCTTTCTTTTTTTTTTCAACACACCTACCCTTTAAGGTAGCATTTCTCCTCATGGTGGTCCTAATACTCGCCCATGGGTAGCTTCACGCTTATCGGTTATAGGTGGTTTAATTCTTTTCTTTAGAGACTTTTCTTTCATTTTCAACCATGCCACACATCGTAACATAAGCAAATCAAGATAGACATCTAAGCAAACGGTCATTCACCGACCTACAATTTCTTCAACTAATCACCTTGCCAACTACTCAGGTTTTTACTGCTAAGAACCTATAGTGAAGTGCTTACAAGTCTAACATAGATCAATCACTCAAAGTATCAGATAAAATCACATCAAAGTTTATCGTTTCTAAGGTTTCACCTTAAAGCAATCAAATTCATCATCGGACTTATGTCTAACTATCAAGGACTCAAAAAACAATCTTTTTTTTCAGAGGGGGGGTGGAGCGCACCTTTTTTATACCTTAAGGTACGTGCCAACGAGTTATGGTGTGTGACTGACTGTCAAATGGATTTCCCATTTTAGATTCTCCAGAGGGAGGGTGGATCGAGGCTCTCTTAAGTACCCAAGCCCCTTAGGCTCTGATCGCTTGGTGTCAGGAATAAACAATGAGTCCTCCAGATTAGTCCATCACAACGAGCTACGGATAATGATTATATATGTGCCTTCACAGCTTTTCCCCGAAGGGTAGTGAATGAAGGAAGACACCAAATCATCACCTAGCTTTAATAATGCCTTTGATTAAAACTCCTTTAACCACTATAGAAACGGTCAACTAAAGCACAAATCACACATATCACAAGACATGATTTCGGAGCCGATTCTCTTGATCCCCAGTGGAGTCGCCAGACTGTAGGACACAGAAACTGACGACACTGTTCTAGGCTCGCGGCCTAGGGGGAGTACGGAATAGCCTGCGGAGGAACTAAACCGGAGAAATAACATGGAGTCGCCACCCGGTGTGACCCGGGAAAATGAGATTTAAGGCCGCACTCACCCCTCGCAAGGGAAGACCTCAAACCGTTGGGTTCGGAATGGTCCCTTACTTATGTCACTTGTGATGATATGATTTGTGCAATAAACTAACCGAATCTATTCAACGTATATGCTCAAGGGTCACTTAGGTCTAATATGCATTCATCAAAATAAGTCCTAATCTAAGTTTGCATGCTCGAAAATAAGTCTTTAAACGACAAACACGCAATATCACACAATGAGCACCTTGAGCCATTAAACCAAAATAAACAAATTGTTAGACAGTAATGACCCATAGCGTCACTATTTTGTAAATGATATTGTATTATTGTACAAAATTAACTATGTAGTAATGAAATTGCCTTTTACCGTTTTGTAATTTATTTACTTTGATATATAAATGGTAAAAGTCCCTATGATTAGTTCCGGATTGTGATGATATGAGACAGTATCAATCCATAAAGGTTTAATCATTAAATATCCCTAGTCGTAGTATTATCGAGATTGGACATCGATAATGCGGAATAGACTAGTACTGCACTCGTGCATGTTGTGAGGGCACAACGGCATAGTTCTCATATATTTAAGTATAGGATACTTATGCAAGTGCGGTAGGAGGTTGTGTTTTACCGATGGTACGGAAAACAGCTTCGCTCTGGATAGACCCCGCGGAGTCCCATTGGTAGTATGTCTGCGTGTCTATGGGAGTCCGCTTCAGGGTAGGTGCATATGATCTTAACCTGAGACTTGCATCGCTAGTACTTACGACAATCGGTAAACTTTAGTTTGGTGGTCCAGGGCTTTAACGGGTTCTGTGTACACCTCTTCTGGGTTTATCGAGAATCGTAGTGTATTGGATGTGATGTCAAGATGGAAGTATCACTTCAGACATATGGAGAAGATGATCGCGAGGGATACAGAACTAGTACTCTATAATGGTTGCAACCATCGGGATAATATGACTAGGTCATGATTATCCGATTCAAAGAGACTGGTTGCTTGATGTCCGATATGTGTATCGTACGGGGCAGACACATCTCCAGCCCCAGGCCTTACATGTGATCATCCGATACTAGTTCAATATACACTATACTACGGTATGCTACGCCTGTTATAGATCTAATATTCCAGTAAGAATATTTCTAGAGAATTGGGTAGGCATGGCGTTTTGCTAGAGGCTAACCTTGTCTTGTAAATCGGTAAAAACGTAGTACTTGGTACGTACGTGTTCGGATAGTTCGACAACCGGATTTACTGCCAACATATCTAGAGGTCTCTTGGGTCGCTTCCCGAAGATTCACCAATGACGTATGATTCAAACTCGATTAATCTTGGATTAATTACGGAGAGACTTTATCTTGGATAAAGTACTAAATAAAGAGAGAGAACGATTAATTTGGAATTAATCGTGAAATTATTATATTCGATATAATAATCGAAATTCGATTTCGACGCGAAATTAAAATTAGATTTTAATTCGGGCAAACGAGTTAATTTAGAATTAATTCGTTAGCGACGTAAATAATAATTTCGCTAGGCGCAATTATTTATTTAAATTCGATTTAATTAACGTCGCGACGTAAGTTCGGTATTTCGGAAATATCGGACCCGAACGCGTGAGTGCACGTGGGCCCACTTTCATTTGGAAACGTGTGGGGCCCACATGACACATGTCATTATTTGCATTATTTAATTATTGATGTATTGCATGGAGATAGTGTACAATGCACTCAAGGGTTTTGCATGGAAATTGAGTGTTTGACACTCTAAGCCTTTGCATGGTTTGTGTCATAAGTTTATTATTATTTAATAATATTATGGCATAAATATAAATTGATTTTTGTAACAAAAAATCATATCTCTTCTCCCTCTCAAATTACCGAAACAGTGAGCAAGTTTTGGCTCTCCATTTCTTCATTTGTTTTGTGGCAAGACTAGAAGAAAGTGTACAAGTTTGGAACTTTAATTCACAACTTTGGCTAGCACCATCAAGGGATCATACAAAGGTGTTATGGGAAACTCATCTTAGAGCTTGGAAGGATCAAACATTGCTTGGAGATTCTCTTTTCACCTTGGCCGAAACCCTCACTGCACAAAGGAGGAAGTTTTTGTTCATCAACGCATCCGCATTCCGATCTTTGTGAGTATGATTCCGCTATACTTCAATATTGTTCATTCTTTTATATATATTTTGCTTGTGCTTTTGATCTTGGGACATGGATTAATTTTTCCAACACAAATAACTATTTAACATAATAATAAACTAAAAAAATACCATGCATAAAATAACATAATCATGCTTGAAAATAAACAATAAACTAGACTACATCATGCTTTAAATAATAACTAAATAATCTACGAACTACATCATGCTCAAACAAAAGTTTGGATGTCTCTTAAGTGGTACGTGTTGTTGTATCCCGAGTACAAACCGCACTACCGTCCATTCGGATTCGGCTACAGAATTTACGTCCGGGTTTCTATCCTATATACCACAAAAGGGAACACATATTCTGCTCATCCAACAATCACATCATGCCTCAAACGACTCTCATGCGATAATATTTCTAAAATAAATAAAATAAACGAAAGATAATAAATAAAAAGGTGCCTTAGGTCTAACCTCTTTTGTCGTCTCAAGAAAGGGCGTTACATGTCCGCTGGAAGGCTGAATGATCCGCAACTCTTTCGGTTCACTAACTCAACGTCTTTCCTCGCTATTTTGCTATTCGGGCTGCTGTTTTTACTCAGTTTCGCTGTTGTTTTAAAGGTATTTTCTGGTCACTATTTTGGTTGTTTCAGGGACTGTTTTGGGCAATTTTTAGGTGCAGTTTCAGTGTGTTTTCTGGGCAGTTTTGGGGACTGTTATGGGCAGTTTTTAGGTGCAGTTTCAGGGTGTTTTCTAGGCAGTTTTGAGGACTGTGCAGTGATGGGAATTTATGCAGCAGTTTTTTATGTGTGCAGTGGGCTAGGTGGCTTATGTGTTTAGTTTGTGAGTGGGCTGGTGTTTAGGCGTGGGGCTTTGACGTGAGGGGCACGAAGAGAGGGGCAGTGGCATGCTTGGCATTTTCTTTGTTTGATATTTGGGTAAGTGGCTGCTAGGGCTTAGGTGTTTATGCGCTGAAGTTGAGTAGGGCCAGGGCTTGTGTGTTGAATGTTTTCGGCTAATGGTCAATGGGTGTGACTAAGGCTGGTGGCTTGGGCTTAGCGTGAACGTGGGGCAGATGCGTGGCTTGTGGTTGAAGCGGCGGGGACGTGAACGTGGGGCAGATGCGTGGCTTGTGGTTGAAGCGGAAATGTGTGTTAGTGGGGCAGGCGTGAATTGGCTATATGTTGTTGGTTTGTTTTCGTGAAAGATGGGAACAATTTGAGTGATGAAGGATTGAGGGCCGAAAGAGTTTTAAGGAGGTTAGGGTATTGTTTGGACGATACTGGGGGCTACTTTCAATAGTGTTTGCGTGAGAATGAGCCAGCTATGGTTGAATGTGTGGGTTAATGGTTCTTTTTATAGGCCAATAGAGGGGGTTTACCTTGTTGGAGAAGGAATAGAATTTGTGTATTAATTGGGAGATATTTTTAATTATTATGTGATAGGGAAAATCTTTAATTAGGGGAATTGATTTGATTGTTCTTTTTAATTAAGGATGTGATTTATTTAAATTGGTAGGTTATTTAATTAATTAGGAATGTGATTTATGGAATTTAATTTGAATTTTTTAATCTGGGAAAGGAATTTAATTTGTGACATGTGTTTTAATTTAATTTATTGGATTTATTTAGTTTAGGAATGTGATTTAATTTAATTTAATTTAAGTTTAATTTAATTGGTTTTAATTAATTTGTGACATGCATTTTAAATGTTTTAATTATTTTGGATTGGGCTTGGTGTGTTTAAAAACAGAGGTCCAACAAGCGAACCCGAAGCGAAACAAGTGAGTTAAATCTGACAAAATGCTAATTTCCAACTTTACCCTTCCCACGTCCGTTTACCGCGGCTTTCACAACTAAAGAGGTAGTGTCTCTATACGAGACTCATCATCGGGCTTATATGCAAAAATGCAGTGCCTACAATTATGGTCGGACCGTGGTGGCGAATACTTAAGCAAAGAGTTTCTTGATTACTTGAAAGAATATGGTATTCTTTCACAGTGGACTCCTCCAGGAACATCGCAGTTAAATGGTGTGTCCGAACGGAGAAACCAAACTTTGTTAGACATGGTAAGGTCTATTATGAGTCGCACAGAGCTACCTATTTCCTTCTGGGGATATGCATTGAACAATGCAATACTTATTTTGATTAAGGTTCCGTCAAAGTCTGTTCAACAGACTCCGTATGAGATATGGACAGGAAAGAAACTGGGTTTCTCATTCCTGAAGATTTGGGGTTGCTGGGCATACGTCAAACGTTTGGAAGGTACCAAACTTGAACCCAAATCAGATAAATGCCTATTTGTAGGATATCCTAGGGAAACCAAAGGATATTACTTCTATCGTCCACAAGAGAACAAAGTATTTGTTGCTCTACATGCGGTTTTACTTGAAAAGGAATTCCTAAATGCAGTGATAAGTGGGAGGAAAGTAGAACTCGATGAAAATCGGAGAGATACTGTTCTAGGCACAGAATATTGGAGTTTGCTAAGGTCCCAAGGATCAATAAACAAGCATGAACATGTGTGAATACAATCGAGAAATTCGCGGAATACTCACATCGATCGGTTGAGCGACGCTTGAGGCAAAAAAAAAACAAATTCTGCTCACTGTTTTGCTCGGCAGTCCACTGTCACAGTTCACTGAAATTTTCGGCCATTGTTGCTCAAGAATCCAAGCTCCAAGCTTCGTCAAACGATTCCCGGCTCATGGGTGGACTTCCCTATCAGCTTCGCATGATCCCGAAGTGTGCTAACACTCTTGATTTTGCAACAAAATCACATTTGCTTCCCTTCTTGCTCACGGTTTTGCCCTGCAAACCAGTGAAGAAATTGCCTCCATGGGCGTGTAGATGAAGATAGGAAAGAGAGAGAGAGAGTTGAAAAATGTGTAAAGTGTAATTGATTTCTAAAATCAATTTAACATATACCAAACATATAATAATATTATATGTCACTCAAGCTTTTAAAAGCTTTTCAACAACTCCCATCAAGTCACATATATCAATCAAGTTGTCAAGTCATATCACTCAAAGTGACAAGTGATTTGACGCTTGATGCGACTAATGATTTGACGCTTGATTTGACTTCCGTGCCACACTCGAAATCGAAATGTGAATGCGCTTGAAAACAATCCCGGGCTCGGGTTCGCTAATTCCAAATTAATGAATTTTCTGTTGCGACGTAATTAAATGATTACGCCTAGCGAAGTCACTATTCACGTCGCTAACGAATTAATTCTAAATTAATTCGTTCGCCCAAATTATAATCTAATTTTAATTCTGTGTCGAAAACCAATTTCGTTTAATATATCGAATATATTAACTTATCGATTATTTCCAAATTAATCATTTTTTCTCTTTAATTGATATTTTATCCCCGATAAAATATCTCCGCAATTAATCCCTGATTAATTTTCTCTCTCATCTAATTAATCCCAGATTAATTAAAAGTGCGAGTCATACGTCATCGGTGAATCTTTGGGAAGCGACCCATGAGATCCCCGGATATGTTGGCAGTAAATTCGGTCGTCGGACTATCCGAACACGTAAGTACCTAGTACTACGTTTTATAGATTTACAAAACAAGGTTGGCTTCTAGCAAAGCGTCATGCCTACCTAATTCTCCAGAAATATCCTTACAGGAATAAAGGATCTATATCAGGCAGAGTAGACGTAGTATTGCGTATTTCGATCCAGTATCGGATGATCAAATGCGAGGCCTGGGGCTGGTACAGTGTCTGCCCCGTATGAAGCATATATCGGATGACGAGCAACTAGTCTCTTTAATATCGGATAATCATTACCAAGTCATATTATCCCGATGGTTGCAACCTTTTTAGAGAACCAGTTCTGTATCCTTGCGCGATCATCAACTCCATATGACTGGAGTGACACTTCCGTCTTGACATCACACTCAACACACTACGATTCTCAATATACCCAGCATTGGTGTACACAGAACCTGTTAAAGCCCTGGACGACCGTAATGCAAGTCTCAGGTTAAGACCCAATACACCTACCCTGATTTTGGACTTCTATAGACACATAGTCATACTACCAATGGAATTCCGAGGGGGTCTTATCCAGAGCGAAGCTGTTTCCCGTACCATCGGTAAAACACAACCTCCTATTACACTTGCTTGAGTATCCTATACCCAAATATATGAGAATTATGCCATTGTGCCCTCACAACGCGCACAAGTGTAATACTAATCTTTTACGCATTCATCGATGTCCAATCTCGATAATTCTCTGACTAGGGATGTGTAATGATTTATCCTTCGTGGACTGATACTGTCTCATATCATTCTCAATCTAGGAACAAATCATAAGGACCTCCTATCATTTATATATCTTGGTGATCTAATCACAAATGATAAGAGTGCAATCTCCTTTGTCACATAGTTAATTTGTACAACAACACCATGATCTGTACAAACAGTGATGTTATGGGTCATAATTGTCCAACAATCTCCCACTTGGACTATAGCCAGTCACTCGAGTGTTTTACACCCGAACTATATACGGTTGGCTCAAACTGATGAGGAAAGGCTTTCGTCAGCGGATTTTCATGATTATCATCTGATGTGATTTATTCGATCATCACATCGCCACGATGTATGATCCGAACGAATCAGATGAATATCGAAGTATGTATCTGGATCGTTGATGAGACCATTAATTCATTAGCCTGTGCTGACGCCTAGCTCAGCTGCTAATAGAACTATATCTAATCTAATTAGATTTTATTATCGACCAAGAAGGCTTCTATTGCCGCCTCAGCTACAGCAATAACCCGCATTTGTGTTTATTCGGTAACAGTATCTTGTTGGAAGATTTCCAGCTCACTGTTCCGTTATTCAAACTGTATAGTACTGTTTGCAACTTTTAGTCGTTGTATCGGTTTAGGAAACTTGCTACAGTGATCCCAGTCACTTCAAGTTCTCCTTCTCCGTAGTTAAAGACAACATCCTTAGTTCTCTAAGATACTAACGGATGTTCTTAACATCAATCCAATGACTATCACTTGGATTGTCCTGATTGTGAATCTATATGCTCAAAGCGTATGAGACACCAGCTCGCGTACATTTTTCAATATACGATTTCTCGGAGAGTATTCTAAAGCCAAGCTTTCACCGATTGTTTTTATGGGAATATCATTTCCAAGAAATGACATATTATCATTATTTATAGGACAGCCACTGTCAGTGCGCTCCCACTAACCCTCTTATATACACAAGAATCATTTTCATTTTGAATTAAATCATAGACCATTATGATTACATCAAAACGATAATTCCAAGAACCTATTCTTGCTACAATCCAATCATGGATCGAATAACCTGCAAACCTCGTTTGCTTGTTATGGTATGACAAAATCGACAGGATGTTGTAAACATCCTCCAAGAGGTTTCCTTTTCAGGAAAGTGATTTTTCCATTAAGCTGTCATATTTCATAAATGAAATATGCAGCATTAGCAAGCATTATCCAAATGGATTTACCATGGCAACAGGTAAAAGGTTGAATCGTAATCAACACAATGTTGATAACGATACCTTTCCGCTACAAGCCCATCTTAGAACGTTGGTATGTTGCCTTCCATGTATGTCTTCCTTGAAGACTTATATAGTACCATTAGGCACAATGCCTTGTGGTACATCAACTAGTATCCAAACTTGTTGATATACATGGAATCCATTTCGGACTCATGACATTTTTCCATAATAGGGAGTCGATACCTTGTATCACTTCCTCATACGTAGTCAGTTGGTATTCCTCAATAAGATAGACATCTTTATGAGGTGAGATCAGAAACCCATACCCCAGGTTGTTTTCTGACTCTCTCCGACTTACGCGATTCTTGTGTATTTGAAGATTAATGCATAGTTTTATCCTTGATGAACTATTTGTGTTCCATTAAGATTCGGTGTCTTGGACAGTATTACTCTGATTTTCATCGAGTTTTACTATCCTCCCACTTACCACTGCATATCGGTATTCCTCTTAGGAAAACCACATGGCGAGCATCAATCTAATTGTTCTCTAGTGAGGTGTATAAGTACTATACTTTGGTATCCCTAGGATAACCTACAATTGGCATTTATCCAATTTGGGTTCTGGTTTGGTATCATCCAAACATATGCCAAGCATACCCAAATATTCAGGAATGAGAAACCTGGTTTCATTCATGTTCATATCTAATATGAAGTCTGTCAAACAGATTTTTTGGAACCTTATTCAAAATAAGTTTTGCACTGTTTATGTGTATCCGTTGAAGGAAATGGTTAGCTCATAGCGACTCATGATTAACCTTATCATGTCTAACAAAATTCGGTTACTCAATTCGGACACACCATCAAATTGACGTGTTCCGTGAGGAGTCTTAATTGAAAGAATACTTTACTCTTTCAAGTATATTAGAAACTTATTGCTTAAGTATTTTCCATTATGGTCTTACCGTGACAGTTTAATACTTTAGCTGATCTGTTTGTCTATTTCGTGTCGAAACTGTAAAAGTTTCTGATTTGTGTTCTTCAAAAGAAGCACATAACCATAACGCGATGCCATATCCGTAAAGGTCACGAAATATTCATATCCACCTCTAACCTAGCTAGACATGGGCCCACTTGCTTCACTATGAACTAAGGCTAACAGATCGGTGGCATTTACGCTTTTACCAAGTAAACAGTGTTTTAGGCACTTTGCCCAATAAACTAGATTCGTAGACTTTATTTGAGTTGAATCAAATTAGTTCTAGTACCCACTTTTCGAAAGTGTGGATATACGAGTCTTGTTTGATTGTGTCCCAGACAACAATGCCACATCAGTTTCTTCTGATCAAATCAGTTTGAGCTGTTTGTTTGTCATGTTATATTTTTGAGATTTATTTATATTCATAATATAAATGCTGTTATTCACATCTAATGTGTTTATCTCAATATCATCTTTATATAATAAAACACTTTAGTGTTCTAGAATATAAAGGTTCACCCGCAACAGGTTAAACACTGATATAGAGATAATGTATCTAGTCAAACTAGTTACATTATAACAGTTCCCTAATTTAAGTACACACCTGAGGGTAGTTCCTAAAATTAGGTATCTACGGTTAAAACAGCGACTTTCGTCCCGTTTCCAATTCGTAGATAAATCTCTATTGAAGTCAGTATCCTGCTCATAGCAGATTCTCAACATCAGTATATATTTTATGTACCACACTAAGTATTTAAAATTTAATTTCAATACTAGTCATGAACATATTTATGACAAACAAATTTGAAGTCAGAGCCTTACTCGTCTTCAATTCCTTCATGTCTGCTTTGTCCAAACGGCAGTCACGCTTCCGCGATCCCGTTTGCCACATTTTAGGCAGACATTTTGGGATATTTCCTTTATCTTCCCAGAAGATTATAATGATTTTGCCTTTGCCCTTTTTCATATTCCAGAAGCCTTTGGCCAAGCCTTGGCCTTCTAGAATATCGAAGTAAGGTGCGCCTTGCGCTACTTGCCTAATTGCAAACTTTGACTTTGTCTCCTTGAGAATAGTCATTAACTCTCCAAGAGTTATTCTTGCAATTATAGTACTTCTAAAATTTAAGGATAGATTCTTTGAAGATCCTTCAATTTTAGTATCATACTTTAAGGATCTAATCCTTAGTTCTGATTCAGAAATTAAGGAGTTTACTGCGACAAGCTTAATGGATTAAGCACTTAAGTTATCATCATATAAATCTTACAAAGATTATGCTCTACTATTTGCTTAACTCCAGGCTTAGGCCTAATATGTTATTTTATCAGATAAAGTAACTTATTATTTTTCCAAGACCATCCTGAAATTTATTCCCAATTTTGAAAATTAAACCATTTAAATACATTTTCCCTAGGATTATGTTTTAAATGTCAATCTTTCAATTTTATCTTGATTCTAATAGTCCAACTATTTAATCAACGATTTCGATACTATTTATTATAATGATTACAATAGTCCAAATATTTAATCAACTATAATATAATTAAATCAAATATATTGATTACTATAATCCAATTATATAACCAACTATAAATGAATAGTTTGAATATAGTCCAACTATTTATTAAAACAACAATTTAAATATTAGTCCAACTAACATTTAATTTATAACGACGAATGATATTTGTTTTAGTGCGTATGGCAAGTAATTAAACGAATATTGCAAATTCAATTATTGCCTCCCACTATTTTTCGGCGAGCCTCTAGTCCAACTAACATTTAATTTATAACGACGAATGATTTTTTTTTTGCCTAACCCTCTGTCGAGTACTCGGGAAACTGTGTTTCTTAGTGGGCTAGGATCCCGTTAAATATCACACAATCTTGACTTTGGCCAACAAATTGTATGATAATTAACTAGGTAGATCTCTAAGATCGATTGGATCCAATCCAATTCCTAGATCCAGTAGGGGGACATCCAAGTCCGAAAATATATCTTATATATGCCAATACATCCAATGTATTACCTAACCTTTTTCCTCTGAATCAACTAAGTCTTGGCTTTGGCACAACAAACTTAGTGATCCCAGTTAAGCGCGACCCATTGACCATGGAAAGCTTCGTAATCAATGTCGATGGACAAGAAGTGGTCTTGACTTTGGCCAACAAACCACAACTTGGACAAGACACCAATATGGAACAAAGCCTTCGTGATTCAAACACATCCTCGACGGACAAAGGCCTTGACTTTGGCCAACAAGCCAATGCCAGTCTCGGATCTTGAGTGAGAATCAGTCAATGGAAGGAAAGACTCTTAATATTTTGCGAGGGTTTTTCGAGTGCAAATTGGCAACCAATTTATTATCTTTGTTAAGGTCTCATCATCATACACCCTTAAACATGCATTTTAAACACATAATAAAGCGCGTATAAATAAATAATAATGATATGCGGATGGATACTTTACACAATGATCCTAGATCAAATCTCTCCATTTCTCTCTCCCGCTAGCACATGTATTACTTCTACCTGTTACACTACACTTCTAAAGAAACCTCATTTACATTGAGGGGAATATGTGAGAAGAGAATACTAAGAATAAGGAGGTAATAAGGCTGGACAGGCAGGTCCAATTTAATAAATCAAATTTATTACAACAATTTCTAAAATTGCCCCACCCATCTAATAAACATCCGATATACATTATTCATGCATCGCAACCATGTATTCACACAATCATGTTATCAATCAATCTAATCAAATTAATTAATCTGATAATTCGTGATCATCCAATGTTCAAACAACGATTTGTCAAACTCGTTTTTGCGAATAAGTACTCAAAGTACGAATTCTCGAATTAAATTAAACTACATAATTAAATCCAATTCAATTTGTATTTAATACTAATTCGCTATTTAATTCCAAATTAAATACTACACTTTATTTAATAAATCTTTACTATTTAAATTCCAAATTTAATCGTTACGGATCTCAAAGCCCGATTAACGTCCAACGTCAATTTAATTAAAGTCCAATGGGCTTTTAATTAATTTCTTAAGGCGTTGACTTTAGGTCAACTCCGGTCAAACCGAATAACCAAAATCCAATCCGGGAGTTACCCCATAAGCCCATAAATCAATTTTGGCCCATTAGGCCCAATTAAACTTTAAAGGTCCATTAGTCGCATTTGGGCTTTATAGAGGCGGTTTTGGGCCCAATTGGATCCAACCAATTTTGCCTAAACCCAACTTAGTACAACCAAGCCCAATAAGCCCAATTACAACACAACAAGCCCAAATCCAATTTAAGGCCCAATATAATTAAATTACCAAATTCCAAATTCCCAATTTAATTACATAAAGTGTATTACATAATTAATTACCCAATTAACATTTCTAAAAAATCAATTAGCACTAATTAATCATGCCATTAACATTAAAACATGTCCAACACATTTTAACTAAAAATCAAACCCAATCATGCTCAATGACTCTCGGCTTTTATGCATTATTTGTGTCTGATTCGGTTTCAATCCAATTAAATCCACAATCGACATTAAATCACATTACCGAATCATTCTAACTCATCCAATGAATCAAAAATCAAGAACACCAAGTCATTTAGGGCTCTCTTACTCTCGGCCAACACCAAGAAAATTGGGGAAATTTGTTCCAATCACAATTTCAACAAATTGATTCAATCAATCCTCAATTCAAACACATTTAAGCATATTAATTCATTCAATTTCATTATACATGCTCAAAATCAAGTTTACCCAAATTTTAAGCCCTAAATCAATTTCATGCTTTTCCTTGCTCATGATACCATTGTTGGAGTTTGCTAAGGTCCCAAGGATCAATAAACAAGCATGAACATGTGTGAATACAATCGAGAAATTCACGGAATACTCACATCGATCGGTTGAGCGACGCTTGAGGCAAAAAAAAACAAATTCTGCTCACAGTTTTGCTCGGCAGTCCACTGTCACAGTTCACTGAAATTTTCGGCCATTGTTGCTCAAGAATCCACACTCCAAGCTTCGTCAAATGATTCTCGGCTCATGGGTGGACTTCCCTATCACCTTCGTATGATCCCGGAGTGTGCTAGCACTCTTGATTTTGTAACAAAATCACATTTGCTTCGCTTCGTGCTCACGGTTTTGCCCTGCAAACCAGTGAAGAAATTACCTCCATGGACGTGTAGATGAAGAGAGGAAAGAGAGAGAGAGAGTTGAAAAATGTGTAAAGTGTAATTGATTTCTAAAATCAATTTAACATATATCAAACATATAATAATATTATGTCACTCAAGCTTTTAAAAGCTTTTCAACAACTCCCATCAAGTCACATCTATCAATCAAGTTGTCAAGTCATATCACTCAAAGTGACAAGTGATTGACGCTTAATGCGACAAATGATTTGACTTGCATGCCGCACTCGAATTTGAAATGCGAATGCGCTCGCAACAATCCCGGGCTCGGGTTCGCTAATTCCAAATTAACGAATTTTCCGTTGCGACGTAATTAAATGATTACGCCTAGCAAAATCACTATTCACGTCGCTAACGAATTAATTCTAAATTAATTCGTTCGCCCGAATTAAAATCTAATATTAATTCCGCGTCGAAATCTAATTCCGTTTAATATATCGAATATATTAATTTATCGATTAATTCCAAATTAATCTTTTTCTCTCTTTAATTGATATTTTATCCCAAATAAAATATCTCCGCAATTAATCCCAGATTAATTTTCTCTCTCATCTAATTAATCCCAGGTTAATTAAAAGTGCGAGTCATACGTCATCGATGAATCTTTGGGAAGCGACCCATGAGATCCCCGGATATGTTGGCAGTAAATTCGATCGTCGGACTATCCGAACACGTAAGTACCTAGTGCTACGTTTTATAGATTTACAAGACAAGGTTGGCTTCTAGCAAAGCATCATGCCTACCCAATTCTCCAGAAATATCCTTACAGGAAAAAAAGATCTATATCAGGCGTAGTATACGTAGTATTGCGTATTTTGATCCAGTATCGGATGATCACATGCAAGGCATGGGGCTGGTACAGTGTCTGCCCCGTATGAAACATATATCGGATGACGAAAAACTAGTCTCTTTAATATCGGATCATCATGACCAAGTCATATTATCCTGACGGTTGCAACCTTTTTAGAGAACCAGTTCTGTATCCCTGCGCGATCATCAACTCTATATGACTGGAGTGACACTTCTGTCTTGACATCACACCCAACACACTACGATTCTCAATATACCCAGCATTGGCGTACACAGAACCTATTAAAGCCCTGGATGACCGCAACCAAAGTATATTGATTGTCGCAAGTATTAGCGGTGCAAGTCTAAGGTTAAGACCTAATACATATACCCTGATTTCGGACTTCCATAGACACATAGTCATACTACCAATGGAATTCCGAGGGGGTCTTATCCAGAGCGAAGCTGTTTCCCGTACCATCGGTAAAACACAACCTCCTATTACACTTGCATGAGTATCCTCTACCCAAATATATGAGAACTATGTTGTTGTGCCCTCACAACGCGCACAAGTGTAATACTAATATTTTACGCTTTCATCGATGTCCAATCTCGATAATGCTCTGACTAGGGATGTTTAATGATTTATCCTTCGTGGACTGATACTGTCTCATATCATTCTCAATCCAGGAACAAATCATAAAGACCTTTTATCATTTATATATCTTGGTGATCTAATCACAAATGATAAGAGTGCAATCTCATTTGTCACATAGTTACTTTGTACAACAACACCATGATCTGTACAAATAGTGATGCTATGGGTCATAATTGTCCAACACAAAATCCATAACGGAACATGAACAGTCCATCAGGGATGAGACTGTACCACAATCTTCGAATACACAAGAACCGCGTAGGTCCGAGAGAGTCAGAAAAAAACCTGAGAGGTATGGGTTTCTGATCTCACCTCATGTGGATATTAATCTTATTGAGGAAGACGAGCCGGCTACGTATGAGGAAGCGATAAAAGGTATCGACTCCGGTTTATGGTAAGAGGCCATGAAGTCTAAAATGGATTCCATGTACACCAATCAAGTTTGGACACTGGATGATGCACCAGAAGGCGTAAAGCCTATTGGTTGCAAATTGGTCTTCAAGAAGAAGACTGACATGGATGGCAATGTACAAACGTACAAAGTTAGGCTTGTAACGAAAGGGTATCATCAACGACATGGTATCGATTACGACGAAACTTTTTCACCCGTTGCCATGATTAAATCCATTAGGGTAATGCTTGCTATTGCTGCATATTTCGACTACGAGATATGACAGATGGACGTCAAAACCGCTTTCCTTAATGGAAACCTTTTGGAGGATGTTTATTTGCAACAACCTGACGGTTTTGTCATACCAAGACGTGCAAACAAGGTTTGTAAGTTAAATCGATCCATTTATGGATTGAAGCAAGCATCGCGTTCTTGGAACCAACGTTTTGATGAAATCATAAAAGAATATGATTTCGTTCAAAACAAGGATGATCCTTGTGTATATAAGAAGGTTAGTGGGAGCGTACTGACATTCATTGTCCTTTACATTGATGATGTATTGCTTATTGGCAATGACATTCCCATGTTAACGTCAGTGAAAGCTTGGCTTTCATTAAAATTCTCCATGAAGGATCTGGGAGAAGCAACCTTTATTCTAGGAATAAAGATCTACCGGGATAGATCTAGAAAGCTTCTTGGACTCTCCCAGAGCACGTACATTGACAAAGTGTTGAACAGATTCAACATGGATCAATCCAAGAGGGGACTGTTGCCAGTGTCACATGGCGTCACTCTATCTAAAGACATGTGTCCTAAAACTCAAGATGAGAGAGACAACATAAGTCGGATATCATTCACCTCGGTAGTCGGATCGATCATGTATGACATGATATGTACGTGACCTGATGTCTCGTATGCTTTGAGCATGTGTAGTCGCTATCAGGCCGATCCAGGCGAAGGTCACTGGATGGCGGTTAAGAATATCCTTAAGTATCTTAGACGAACTAAGGATGCTTTCTTAATCTATGGAGATGGAGAACCTTAGGTAACTGGGTATACCGATGCAAGTTTCCAAATCGATAAAGACGACTGTAAGTCACAATCCGGGTACATATTTTATTTGAATAACGGAGCAGTAAGCTGGAAATCTTCAAGCAAGAGACTGTTGCCGATTCAACAACAGAAGCGGAGTATATTTCTGCAGCTGAAGCAGCAAAAGAGGCAGTTTGGATCCGTAAATTGCTAATTGGATTAGAAGTAGTTCCGTTAGCAGCTGAGCCTGTTCCATTGTATTGTGACAATAACGGGGCTATAGCGCAGGCTAAGGAACCGCGGTCTCATCAACGATCCAAGCATGTTCTTCGATGTTTCCATCTGATTCGTGATATCATACATCGTGGTGATATGAAGATCGAGAAGGTCGCATCAGAGGACAACAATGCATATCTGCTGACGAAAGCTATTCCTCAGCAAAAGTTTGAGCGACATGTACATAGTTCAGGTATTAGATGCTTGAGTGAATGGCTATAGGCCAAGTGGGAGATTGTTAGAGAATTATGACCCATAGGGTCACTATTTGCAAAAGATATTGTGGTTTTTGTGCAAATTAACTATGTGACAATGGAAATTGCATTTTATCATTTTGTAATTTGATTACTTTAATATATAAATGATAAAAGTCCTTATGATTAGTTCCGAATTACAAGATATGAGACAGTATCAATCCATAACGGTTTAATCATTAAATATCCCTAGTCGTAGTATTATCGAGATTGGACATCGATAATGCGGAATAGACTAGTATTGCACTTGTGCGTGTTATGGCAGCGTAACAACATAGTTCTCATATATTTAAGTATTGGATACTTATGCAAGTGTGATAGGAGGTTGTGTTTACCGATGGTACGGAAACAGCTTCGCTCTGGATAGACCCCTCGGAATCCCATTGGTTGTATGACTATGTGTCTATAGGAATCTGAATCTTGGTAGGTGTATTTGGTCTTAACCTGAGACTAGCATCGCTAGTACTTGCAACAATCAATACGCTTTGGTTTTGCTCGTCTGGGACTTTAACAGGTTCCATGTACGCCTCTTCTGGGTTTATTGAGAATTGTAGTGTATTGGATGTGATGTCAAGACGGAAGTATCACTTCAGTCATATGGAGATGATGATCACACAGGGATACAGAACTGGTGCTCTAATGTTTTGCAACCATCGGGATAATATGACAAGGTCATGATTACCCGATTAAAGAGACTAGTTGCTTGTGATCCGATATATGCTTCGTACTGGGCAGACACTATTCCAGCCCCAGGCCTAGCATGTGACATCCGATACTGGATCGTAATATGCAATACTACGTATACTACTCCTGACATAGATTATATATTCCTTTAAGAATATTTCTGGAGAATTGGGTAGGCACGGTGCTTTGCTAGAAGCCAACCATGTCTTGTAAATCGGTAAAAACGTAGTACGATATACTCACGTGTTCGGATAGTCCGACGACCGAATTTACTACCAACATATCCAAGGATCTCATGGGTCGCTTCCCGAAGATTCACCGATGATGTCTGATTCGAACATAAATAATCTAGGATTAACTATGGCGAGAATTTATCTGGGATAAAATTCTATTAGAAGAGAGAGAACGATTAATTTGGAATTAATCGATAAAATATTATATTCGGGCTAACGAATTAATTTAGAATTAATTCGGGAGCGACGTGAATAGAAATTTTGCTAGGCATAATTATTTAATTAAATTTGATTTAATTACGTCGCAATGGAAAATTCATTAATTCGGAATTAACGAACCCAAGCACGGAATGTGTTTGCGGGCCCACTCGGATTTTGAATTAAAGTGGGGCCCACAAGTCACATCGCAAGTCACATCGCCTGTCAATTTAGTGATGGAAGTCATGTCACCTTTTTGTGATTGACATCCAGTCACTATTCATGATGGGAGTAGATGGAGGCATTGAATGCCAATTTTCCCTCCAATTTGCTTTATGCTTTTTGGAAAAGCATATACCAAATGTTGTGAAAGACTTTTGTATTAAGTTTTTAGAAAACAAAACAAAAGAAATTGAAACAATTCTCTCTCTCTCATTTAGCTCAAAACAGTGAGCTTCTCCAAGGAAGAAAAAATTATTTTTTTCTTTCTTTCAAGCTAGCACTTCACAAGGAATCATATCAAGGTGTTAGGGAAACTAATCACTTGAGCTTGGAATCAACACCAAAGCTTGGAGCTTGGATTTCCACAATTCAAAGGAGGAGCTTGGCCGAAACTTCAAGGAAGCAATTTTTGTATTCAACGCATCCTAAATCCGATCTTTGTAAGTATGTTTCTGCCATTCTTACTTGAGTATTCACATGTTTCATTGCTTTATATGATCTTGGGAATGCCTTAGAAACCCAACAGTGCGTACCCAGTACCACGTCCCTACCGATTTACAAGACATGGTTGGCTTCTAGCAAACCACCGTGCCTACCCAATTCTCTAGAAATATTCTTTAAATGAATATATAATCTTTGTCAGGCGTAGTATACGTAGTATTGCGTATTACGATCCAGTATCGGATGTCACATGCTAGGCCTGGAGCTGGAATTGTGTCTGCCCCGTATGAAGCACATATCGGATCTCTGGTAACTAGTCTCTATAATCGGATAATCATGACCTTGTCATATTATCCTGATAGCTGCAGCATACAAGAGTACCAGTTATGTATCCTACGTGATCATTATCTCCATATGACTGAAGTGATACCTCCATCTTGACATCACACCCAATACACTACGATTCTCAATATACCCAGAAGAGGCGTACACAGAATTTGTTAAAGCCCCGGACGACCAAAACCAAAGTATATTGATTGTCGTAAGTATTAGCGATGCAAGTCTCAGGTTAAGACCAAATACACCTACCCTTATTCGGACTCCCATAAACACATAGTCATACTACCAATGGGATTCCAAGGGGTCTATCAAGAACGAAGTTGTTTCCGTACCATCGGTAAACAGAACCTCCTATTACACTTGCATGAGTATCCAATACCCAAATATAAGAGAACTATGCAGTTACGCTTCCATAACAAGCACAAGTGTAATACTAGCCTATTCTGTATTATCGATGTCCAGTCTTGATAATACTACGACTAGGGATATTTAATGATTAAACCTTACGTGGATTAATATTGTCTCATATCTTATTAATCTGGTACTAATCATATAGACTTCTATCATTTATATATCTCGGTAATCCAATTACAAATGATAAAAGAGTAATTCCTTTGTCACACAGTTAATTTGTACAACAACACCATGTTTTGTACAAATAGTGATGTTATGGTCATAATTGTCCAACACTGATACCATTGTTAATTCTCTAGGAACAATTCCAAGATCAATTAAGCATAAAAGATGTGTGAATACGAAAAGTAATGTAGCGGAAAATATTTACAATGCTCGGTTGAGTGGATGTAGAGATAACAAAACTTTTTTGCTCATTTGAAGTGCTCAAAGCTCATCTTTGATGATGGTGTGTTGAGCTCCAAGCCTTCAAGTTTGATTCCAAACTCAATGGGAAAGTTTCCCTAACACCTTTGAATGACTCCTTTGTAGTGCTAGCTTGAAGAAAAAATTGCAACAATTTTCTTCTTGGTGAAGAGGGCTCACGGTAATGAAGGGTTTTTGTGAGAGATAGAGTTGTTTTTCAAAAATCAAAACATATACCAAAATCAAAGTTTGGTAAAAGTCTTTCACCTTTTTCTAAGTTTAATGTTTTACAAGCCATCACCAAATACCAAATTCCATCACCATAAAGGTAAGTAAAGTGACAAGTGATGTGACTTGTAGTGGGCCCCACTTGTTTCAAAATCCGAGTGGGCCCGCAAACACATTCCGGGCTCGGGTTCGTTAAATCCGAATTAACGAATTTTCCGTTGCGACATAATTAAATCAAATTTAATTAAATAATTATGCCTAGCAGAATTACTATTAAAGTCGCTCGGGAATTAATTCTAAATTAATTCGTTCGCCCGAATTAAAATCCAATTTTAATTCCATTATGAAATCTAATTTCATTTAATATATCGAATATATTAATTTTATTGATTAATTCCAAATAATCGTTCTCTATATCTTAATTGAATTTTATCCCAAATAAATTCTTGCCGTAATAATCCTAGATTAATTTTCTCTCTCTTCTAATTAATCCCAGATTAATTATGTTCGAGTCAAACGTCATCAGTGAATCTTCGGGAAGCGACCCATGAGATATCTGAATATGTTGGCAGTAAATCCGGTCGTCGGACTATCCAAGCACGTACGTAACCAGGACCACGTTTTTACCGATTTACAATACATGGTTGGCTTCTAGCAAAGCGCCGTGCCTACCCAATTCTCCAGAAATATTCTTTAAGGAATATATAATCTATGTCAGGCGTAGTATACGTAGTATTGCATATTGCGATCCAGTATCGATATCACATGTTAGGCCTAGGGCTGGAATTGTGTCTGCCCCGTACGAAGCAAATATCGGATCTCTGGTAACTAGTCTCTATAATTGGATAATCATGACTTAGTCATATTATCCCGATGACTGCAGTACATAAGAGTACCAGTTCCGTATCCTACGTGATCATCATCTCCATATGACTGAAGTGATACTTCCATCTTGACATCACACCCAATACACTACGATTCTCAGTATACCCAGAAGAGGCGTACACAGAACCTGTTAAACTAATCATATGGAGAACTATGTTGTTACGCTTCCATAACACGCACAAGTGTAATACTAGTCTATTCCGTATTATGGATGTCCAGTCTCGATAATACTACGACTAGGGATATTTAATGATTAAACCTTACGTGGATTAATAATGTCTCATATCTTATTAATCTGGTACTAATCATATGGACTTTTATCATTTATATATCCCGATAATCCAATTACAAATGATAAAAGAGCAATTTCCTTTGTCACATAGTTTATTTGTTCAACAACACCATGTTCTGTACAAATAGTGATGTTATGGGTCATAATTGTCCAACACTTCCTCCAATCTAAAAGATTTTCTCGAACTCAGCAAGCTCTTCCACGTTCCAAAGAGCCACCCAAGTGTGTGGCCTCCAAAGAAGCACACACCAAAGCCAAAACTCAACGGCAAGACTACGCCTTGAGTGCACGGGTATTTTGCCCTTAGTGCTAGCCTAGACAAATACCTCAAAACTTTTAACTCGATGTTCCTCTAGTCAATTAGACTTAAGGATCCTCAAAATCAGTGGCTTACTCTTAAACTATAGAGTTGCTCACTTATATAAACCCAAGATATGAAAGGTTTGGTGTAGAAAATTTGTAAAGAATTCTTTGGGTTTATATAGTGCTCCAAAGACAACAAATTTAATTAAGAATCCGATGTGGGATAAAAGCTAATTTAATCTTAGCCATTGGATCTTAATTTAGTGGTTTAATGAGATTATAAAACCCTAATAAGAGTTTGGGCCGAATTGGAATTCAAAACAAATATTTTTTTTTACTACTCATGTTACTATTCACGAGAATAGTAATTTTTTTAATTCCAATTCCCAAAGTGCCCTTATCATCATTCACCAATCCCTAAGCCATTATGGAACCTCATAAATGATTTGTTCAATAATTAAACACATTGAACCATTTATGAACAATTCCTACAACAATCATATGTTGTTATATTTGTACTGTGCACTGTTAACCATTGATTTCGACTTTGTTGTGTGTGACCTTTGGGTTCCCCTCAAGTTGGACATGTAATGAATCGTGATAATTTAATCGAACATAAATTATCCTCCGATCAGATGGTCGTTCGATTTCAATGACCAAGGTTGACATCTAGCAACATGTCAAGGCCCTTAAATGAGAAGGAAAGATATATATACCCATTATGTATGCGATTTGCATATGATACGATCCATCGCCTAACAGTATCCCCACCTATTGACCTAGGGTACGGAAAGTGTCTACCCATATGGTCAAAGGTATGATGTTGATAGTGTCATGAATCGTGCTAACCCAAGAATCTCACATGATTCTTCCGCTGTGGCCACAGTCTCAAGCACTGATCACACATATCAACCCGCGAACTGGAATACTACTCTTATAAGAAAATATTATCCGAGAGAGTGGCGATTCTCTGTTGTATCTTTACAAACTTCATGTGTTTCAAAAAATGACCCAATCATACCCTTATGACCGAATCTTTTGAATCGGGGAAGGAGAATGTCAAAGTTATTTGATCCACACATAAGATTGTAAAGACCTCAAGTCAAAGGACTAGTCATATAATCGATATATGAAAGTTCTTACAGACACATGGGATAAACACTCCATATGAAAACTTTTGGCGGTCAGTTCGATGGACACAAGCAACTCATGCATCCATGTGATACACCAAGCGGACGGATCTCCGCTAGTAGCCTATGAGATCGGCTACCCCACTTAAGTGCGGATCATATCATCATGCTAGTCTCTCCGCTTTGTGAACGCCCAGATTATTCACAAAACTATGACTAGGAACATTTAAGAGTAATGATTCTCATAAGGCGTGGAAGCCATCGTCTTATTACTCCAAGAGCCTTATTATAGTGTTGATGATTCATATAAGTTATGTAAGACACGTCTAATAAAGATTGCCATTTTATTAATTAATGAAAATATTACAAATACATGTACATATAGCCCATCCACAAGTTGGGTATAGGGCATATCCCTAACAATCTCCCACTTGCACTATAGCCAACTAGTATGAATTTGGACACCATACTCTCGGGTGTGCCTACCATGCTTTTGTTGAGTCAGCCCTTTAGTCAAAGAATCTGCAAGATTATCTTCTGTGGGTATTTTCTCTATAATAACTTCTTTTCTCTCAACAATCTCCCTAATGAGATGAAATCGCCTGAGTACATGCTTGGATTTCTGGTGGGACCTTGGTTCCTTTGATTGAGTAATGGCGCCCGTGGTGTCACAGTACATTGTGACGCCATTCTTTATCACGGGAAGCACTTCTAGCTCTGTGATGAACTTCTTTATCCAGACTACTTTTTTAGCAGCCTCAGATGCTGCAATATACTCGGCTTCCGTGGTGGAGTCCGCTGTAGTTGACTACTTTGAGCTTTTCCAACTGACAGCACCGTCATTCAAAGTAAACAGATATCTTGTTTGTGATCTGCTGTCATCCCTATCGGTCTGAAAGCTCACATCACTGTAACCAATGACTTTCATCTCAGAACAATCTTCGTATGTCAAAAACACATCCTTAGTCTTCTTGTTGGAAAAATAACCAAGCCCCAAGATAAACAAGAACAAGCAAAATATATAAATACATGAATGAATAAATTGAAGTATGGCGGAATCATACTCACAATACTTGAAAATGGATGCTTAGATGATGCGAAAACTCCTCCCTGTGCAGTGAAGCTCTCGGCCAAGAAGAAAAGAGGGACTCCAAGTCGAGTTTGATCCTTCCAAGCTCAAGGATTAGCTTCCCATATCACCTATGTATGATCCCTTGAAGGTGCTAGCCTTTGTTTTGATTTTGAATGCACAACTTCTTCAAATCTTGCCACAAAAATTGAAGAAATGAGAGCCAAAAACTGCTTGCAAGTTTCGGCAATGTGAGAGAGAAAAGTTGAATGATTTTTGTTACAAAAAATCAATTTATATTTATGCCATAATATTTATTAAATTAATAATAAACTTATGACACAAATCATGCAATGGCTTAGAGTGTCAAACACTCAATTTCCATGCAAAACCATTGAGTGCATTGTACACTATCTCCATGCAATGCATTAGAATTAAATAATGCATAATATGACATGTGTCATGTGGGCCCCACACGTTTCCAAATGAAAGTGGGCCCATGTGCACTCACGCGTTCGGGTTCGATATTTCCGAAATACCGAACTTACGTCGCGACGTTAATTAAATCGAATTTAAATAAATAATTGCGCCTAGCGAAATTATTATTTACGTCGCTAACGAATTAATTCTAAATTAACTCGTTTGCCCGAATTAAAATCTAATTTTAATTTCGCGTCGAAATCGAATTTCGATTATTATATCGAATATAATAAGTTTACGATTAATTCCAAATTAATCGTTCTCTCTCTATGTATAGTACTTTATCCAAGATAAAGTCTCTCCGTAATTAATCCAAGATTAATCGAGTTTGAATCATACGTCATTGGTGAATCTTCGGGAAGTGACCCAAGAGATCTCTGGATATGTTGGCAGTAAATACGGCCGTCAGATTATCTGAATACGTACGTACCAAGTACTACGTTTTTACCGATTTACAAGACAAGGTTAGCCTCTAGCAAAACGCCATGCCTACCAAATTCTCCAGAAATATTCTTATTGGAATATAAGATCTATAACAGGCGTAGTATACCGTAGTATAGTGTATATCGAACCAGTATCGGATGATCACATGTAAGGCCTGGGGCTGGAGATGTGTCTGCCCCGTACGATACACATATCGGACATCAAAAGCAACCAGTCTCTTTGAATCGGATAATCCTGACCTAGTCATATTATCCCGATGGTTGCAACCATTATAGAGTACTAGTTCTGTATCCCTCGCGATCATCATCTCCATATGTCTGAAGTGATACTTCCATCTTGACATCACACCCAATACACTACGATTCTCGATAAATCCAGAAGAGGTGTACACAGAACCCGTTAAAGCCCTGGACCACCAAAACTAAAGTTTACCGATTGTCGTAAGTACTAGCGATGCAAGTCTCAGGTTAAGATCATATGCACCTACCCTGAAGCGGACTCCCATAGACACGCAGACATACTACCAATGGGATTCCGCGGGGTCTATCCAGAGCGAAGCTGTTTTCCGTACCATCGGTAAAACACAACCTCCTACCGCACTTGCATAAGTATCCTATACTTAAATATATGAGAACTATGCCGTTGTACCCTCACAACATGCACAAGTGCAGTACTAGTCTATTCCGCATTATCGATGTCCAATCTCGATAATACTACGACTAGGGATATTTAATGATTAAACCTTTATGGATTGATACCGTCTCATATCATCACAATCCGGAACTAATCATAGGGACTCTTACCATTTATATCAAAGTAAATAAATTACAAAACGGTAAAAGGCAATTTCATTACTACATAGTTAATTTTGTACAATAATACAATATCATTTACAAAATAGTGACGCTATGGGTCATAACTGTCTAACACTTCTCAGATACTTGAGGATTGTTTTGACAGCTGCCCAATGTTGCTCACCAGGATTTTCCTGATACCTGCTCATTATGCTAAGAGCATAAGAGACATCAGGTCTTGTACATAGCATGGCGTACATGATCGATCATATTGCTGAAGCATAAGGGATCCTACTCAAACGCACTCTATCTGAAGGAGTATGTGGACATTGCTCCTTAGATAATTTGATTCCATGACAAGTAGGTAAATTACCTCTTTTGGAATCTTCCATTTTGAATCTTTTCAAAACTTTATCTATGTACGTAGATTGAGAAAGTCCTAACAACCTCTTAGATCTATTACGGTAGATCTTAATGCCGAGGATGTAGGCTACTTCTCCCAAATCTTTCATGGAGAAATTCTGAGATAACCATTGCTTGGTGGCTTGCATCATGGGAATATCATTCCCGATAATTAATATGTCATCGACATATAATACAAGAAATACAACATCACTCCCACTAATTTTCCTGTAAACACAAGGCTCGTCTATATTTTTGATGAAGTTAAATTCTTTGATTGTCTCATCAAATTGTATATTCCACCTTCTGGAGGCTTGCTTGAGTCCATAAATGGATCGTTTAAGCTTGCATACTTTATTATGATCATTCTTAGATGCAAACCCCTCAGGTTGTGTCATATAGACTTCCTCTACGAGGTTCCAATTAAGGAAAGATGTTTTGACATCCATCTGCCAAATCTCATAATCAAAGTGTGCAGCTAATTGTAGGACATAGAAATTGGCGACGCTGTTCTAGGCTAGGCTCGCGGCCTAGTCGGGAGTACGGAATAGCCCACGGGGGACTAAAACGGAGAATAAAGGGGCGCCACCCGATGTGAACCGGGAAATGATTTAAGGCCGCACTCACCTCTCGCAAGGGAAGACCTCAAACCGTTGGGTTCGGAATGGTCTCTTACTTATGCCACTTGTAATGAAATGATTTGTGTAATGATTTAATCGAATCTATGCAACATATATTTCCAAGAGTGTTTTATTTCTAAGTTCACATGCATAAAGGTAAATTGGAATAACGGCAAGCATATAATTTCATAAACACATTATACAGAAACGCAAGTAAATAATAATTGTACAAGCATGCATAATAAAGAGAGATAATTAAGTGCATGATGTAAAGAGGTAATCAAAGAGGCAATTGTACATCGAAATAAACGTGCAATGATGCGGTGCAGAAAAGGAGATAGATAATAAGGATGAAATGGAAGAGATGCGACATATGCCCACATCTATATAGGACTTCGAGTACCCGATTGAACGTATCTCACATTTAACCGAACATACTTCGTACGGCGTGGCAAAACGTTGTGGCAAAGGTAGCCCTTAGGCTTTTCATCCCTCAAGGTGGAGGACATTTAATCCAACTTGATTTGCCCATGTGTATTACACTATAATGCATGATTTAACAAGGAGATGGCATACATAAAGCAAATAACGGAATAATAAAATGCGCGGTGAAATGTCATGGTAAATGTAGCATTTTAGGCTTTTCTTCCCTCAAGTAGAGAACCTTTAGACCAACATAATAAGCCCATGCGCATTACATTACAATGCATACAAATAAATAAGACAATGATATGGGACTTCGTATGTCCGATTAAACATATCTCACATTCAATCAAACATACTTCGTCCGGCGCGGCAAAACATCATGGTAAATGTAGCCCTTAGGGTTTTCATCCCTCAAAATGGAGGACCTTTAATACAACTTGATTTGCCCATGCGCATTACATTACAATGCATAAAAAATGATAATATGGGACTTCGTATGCTCGATTGAACATATCTCACAATCAATAAAACATACTTCGTCCGGCGCGGCAAAATGTCATGACAAAGGTAGCCCTTAGGCTTTTCATCCCTCAAAACGGATGACCTTTAATCCAACTTGATTTGCCCATGCGCATTACATTACAATGCATAAATAAGTAACATGCGGAAAGTAAATGGCAGAATAAAAAATGTGAATAGTAGACGAACAAGATTAAATAAAGCGAAATACATACCGTTTGCTCAAGTAGTAGGTGGAGTTGTTTCCCAAGTACAGACCGTACTACCGTCCATTCGGATTCGGCTATGGAATTTACGTCTGGGTTTCCATCCAATATACCACAAGAGACGACACATATATTCCATTCATCCAATAGTCATAGCATACATTAATCAACAATACCCGTGCGAAGAAATATTGGCAAAATAAAAGAAATAAGCGGAAATAAATAAAAAAGGGGTGCCCTCAGGTCTAACCTTTTATGTCGCCTATTGGAAGTGTGTTACACGGCCGTCGGAAGGGCTAACACTCCGCAACTCTTCTGGTTCACTGATTTTCCATTTTCCTTCTTCGCTTCGCTACTTTGGGTCGCTGTTTCCTCTGTTTTTGCTGCTGTTTTCTGGTTGTATTTTTCGGTAATTTGGGAATTTTTTTTCGACTGTTGTTTTGCGGTATTTGGGGTGTCTTAAGGTTTAATTTTTGGTCACTATTTTCAGTAATTTAAGCTACTGTTTAAGGGTGTTTGGGCTGCTGTTTGAGTGTATATTTTCGGTGACTGCAGTGCAGTTTCAGGGGTGATTTTCGATGATGTTACAATGCAGTTCAGGGGTGATTTTCGATGATGTTGCAATGCAGTTTCATAGGTGATTTTCGGTGGTTGTAAGGACTGTTTTGGGGGTGTGTTTGTGGCGTGAAATATAGGCAATATTGGTTGCTGTTTTGGCGTGGCTTTAGGGCTGCTGGATGGGTATTATTGTGTGTGGAATGAGGCAAGTGTTTGTGTGTTATTTATTCGGTTAGTAGCTTCTTTATGTCCAGGGCTGCTCGATGGAGAGGGGTGTTGTTGTGCATGAAGAGGGCTAGTGAAGGCTTCAATGGGAAGGGGGCTATTGAGGGCTTCAACGTGAAGTGTGGAGTTGTTGTGCGTGAAAGGGGCTGGTGAAAGCTTCAACGTGAAGGGGCTGTTGAAGGCTTCAACGCGAAGTGGGGAGTTTATTAGTGCATGAGTTGAAGGCTGGTCAGAGGGTGCGTGAGTGGAGTTGAGAGGCTGAGGGGGGCTTAGCTTTGGTCAGTTTGTGTGGTTTAATGAGAGAGCTGCGTGGTCAGTAGGGTTTATTTGGTGTTTGAGCTGAGTGGGGAGAGAGATGAGAGAGAATAAGCTTTTGTTCTTTTTGTTGTTGGTGCCGTGAGAGTCTAGGGTTTTTGTGAGGAGTGAGAGACGTGAGGATGCTAGGGATCTCAATGTTGGTTTATGCTTCTTTTTTATAGGCAAAGGCTAGTGTTTTCCTTGTATGGGAAGGAAATAGATCATGCAATCAATGGTGATATCTCCTAATTAGCATATCACAAGGAAAATATCTATTTAATTTAGGGAGGTGATTTGTTTAAATTTGATTTGATTTCTTTTAATTAGGAATATGATTTATCTTGATTGATTTGATTTCTTTTATTTGGGAAGGTGATTTATCTTGATTTTAGCATGTGTTTAATGTGTTATTTGTTATTTTGGATGTGTTTTATTGGGCTTGGGCGTGTTCTAGAGGATGTTTGAGCGTGTGGTTGGTTTTTTTGGTGGGCTTGGTGTGTGGATTGGTGATGTGTGGGCTGTTGGACAATTATGACCCATAGCGTCACTGTTTGTAAAAACATTGTTATTTTGTACAAATTAAATATGTAGTAATGGAAATTGCCTTTTATCATTTCGTAATTAGATTACTTAAATGTGTGAATGATGAAAGTCCTTATGATTAGTTCCGGATTGAGATGATATGAGATAGTATCAATCCACGATGGTTTAATCATTAAATATCTATAGTCGTAGTATTATCGAGACTAGACATCGATAATACGGAATAGACTAGTATCGCACTTGTGCGTGTTATGGAAGCGTAACAGCATAGTTCTCATATTATTAAGTATTGGATACTTATGCAAGTGTGATAGGAGGTTGTGTTTTACCGATGGTACGAAAAACAGCTTCGCTCTAGATAGACCCCGTGGAATCCCATTGGTAGTATGACTATGTGTCTATGCGAGTCCGCATCAGGGTAGGTGTATTTGGTCTTAACCTGAGACTTGCATCGCTAGTACTTGCGACAATCGATACGTTTTAGTTTTGGTCGTCCAGGACTTTAACAGGTTCTGTGTACGCCTCTTCTGGTTTTATTGAGAATCGTAGTGTATTGGGTGTGATGTCAAGATGGAAGTATCACTTCAGTCATATGGAGATGATGGTCACGCAGGGATACAGAACTGGTTTTCTAAGGGTTGCAACCATCGGGATAATATGACTATGTCATGATTATCCGATAATAAAGAGACTAGTTGCTGGTAATCCGATATATGCTTCGTACGAGGCAGACACTGTACCAGCCCCAGGCCTTGTATGTGACATCAGATACTAGATCGCAATACGCAATATTACGTATACTACGCCTGATAAAGATCGTGTATTCCATTAAGAATATTTCTGGAGAATTGGGTAGGCATGGCGCTTTGCTAGAAGCCAACCTTGTCTCGTAAATTGGTAAAAACGTAGTACTAGGTACATACGTGTTCGAATAGTCTGACGAACGGATTTACTGCCAATATATTCAGGGATCTCTTGAGTCGCTTCCCGAAGATTCACCGATGACGTATGATTCAAGCTAAATTAATTTGGGATTAATTGCGGAGAGATTTTATCTGGGATAAAATACTATTTGAAGAGAGAGAAAGATTAATTTGGAATTAATCATTAAAATAATATAAAAAAAGAAATTAGATTTCGACGCGGAATTAAAATTAGATTTTAATTCGGGCAAACGAGTTAATTTAGAATTAATTCGTTAGTGATGTGAATAGTAATTTTGATAGGCATAATTATTTAATTAAATTCGATTTAATTACGTCACGACAGAAGTTCGTTAATTCGGAATTAGCGAACCAGAGCCCGGGAGTGTTTGCGGGCCCACTCGCATTAGGAATCGAGTGGGGCCCACATGTCACATCAACCATCACATCACTTGTCACCTTTATTCACTTTATTGTGATGGGTTTAGGTGAGTTGGTAAAGGTATGTTATACACTCCAAATCAAAGCAAGTGTGTAAGATATACCAAATCCAACTTTTGGTAAATATTTATTATTGTTTTTGAAACAAATACACATCTTATCATTCTCTCTCTACTTGACTGAAACCAGTGAAGCCAAAAACTCTCCCCATTTTTCTTCTTTTACCGTGAGGTTCATAAGAGAAAATACAAAGGATTTTGTTGCAAAAATCTTTCATAGAGCTAGCACTCATCAAGGATTCATACAAGGTGATAGGGAAACCTATTCAAGCGCTTGGAAAGACAAAGCAAAGCTTGGAGCTTGTGGATCTCTCTTGGCCGAATTCAACAAGCATCTTGGAGGAAATTTTTGTTGATCAACGCATCCATAAACCGATCAATGTAAGTGTGTTTCTGCCAATCTTCTTTATTATTCATTCACATTTCTATGCTTATTTGATCTTGGGAATAAACCTAGAAACCCAACAATGGTATCATTGAGCCAAAATGAGCATGAAATGAATTAGGGTAAAATTTGGGTAAAATCTGTTGGACAAAATGACCCATAGCGTCACTATTTGCACAGATCATTGTGTTGTTGTAGCAAATTAACTATGTGACAAGGAAATTGCACTCTCATCATTTGTGATTAGATCACCATAGATATATAAATGAAGGAGAGGTCCCTATGATTAGTACCTGGACTGAGAATGATATGAGACAGTATCAGTCCCCGAAGGTTTAATCATTAAATATCCCTAGCCGTAGTATTATCGAGACTGGACATCGATAATGCGGAATAGGCTAGTATTGCACTTGTGCGCGTTTGTGAGGGCACAACGGCATAGTTCTCATATATATAAGTATTGGATACTTATGCAAGTGCGATAGGAGGTCGTGTTTCACCGATGGTACGGGAAACAGCTTCGCTCTGGATAGACCCCTCGGAATCCCATTGGTATTATGACTATGTGTCTATGGGAGGCCGAAATCGAGGTAGGTGTGTATAGTCTTAACCTGAGACTTGCATCGCTAATACTTACGATAATCGATAAACTTTGGTCTTGGTGGTAGGGGCTTTAACCGGTTCTGTGTACACCATTTCTGGGTTTATCAGAGAGTCGTAGTGTATTGGGTGTGATGTCAAGATGGAAGTGTCACTTCAGTCATTTGGAGATGATGTCACGCAGGATACGGTACTAGTGCTCTTGAGTGTTGCGCAACCAATCGGGATATTGTGACCAGGTCATGTATATCCGATTATAGAGACTATGTTACCAGACATCCGACATGTGTTTCGGACGGGGCAGACACTTATCCAGCCCCAGCCCTAGCACGTGATTATCCGATACTGGGCGATATACACAATACTACGGTATACTACGCTTGATACAGATCTATATATTCCTGTAAGAATATTTCTGGAGAATTGGGTAGGCATGGCGCTTTGCTAGAAGCCAACCTTGTCTTGTAAATCGATATAAACGTAGTACGAGGTACTTACGTGTTCGGACAGTCCGACGATCGTATTTACTGCCAACATATCCGGAGATCTCATGGGTCGCTTCCTGAAGATTCACCGATGACGTATGACTCGCACTTGATTAATCTGGGATTAATTAGAAGAGAGAGATAGAATTAATCTGGGATTAATTCGAAGAGAGAGAAAATTAATCTGGGATTATTTGCGGAGATATTTTATCTGGGATAAAATATTAATTAAAGAGAGAGAACGATTAATTTGGAATTAATCGATAAAATTAATATATTCGATATATTAATCGAAATTGGATTTCGACGCGGAATTAAAATTAGATTTTAATTCGGGCGAACGAATTAATTTAGAATTAATTCGTTAGCGACGTGAATAGTGAATTCGCTAGGCGTAATCATTTAATTACGACGCGACGGAAAATTCGTTAATTTGGAATTAGCGAACCCGAGCCCGAGAGTGATTGCGAGCGCGTTCGCATTTCGAATTCGAACGCGGCACGCGAGTCACATCAAGCGTCAAATCGTTTGTCACATCATGCGTCAAATCAATTGTCACTTTGAGTGATGTGATATGACATGTTGTCACTTTATAAAGTGACATGATGTGTATATAGAAAGGTGATTGTTTGAAAGTTGATAGGACTTTTGTATATATATTTTATTCATTTACTTGGTAAATGGAATAAAGATATAGTATATAAAAATCATTCTCTCTTCTCTTGGACCATCATGTTCACGGTTTTTTGGCCTAATTTAGAGACCATTCACGTGACTCTTTGGTCTTGTTGTTCACGTTTAGGGCATATATTTTGACATTCACGTGACACTTACTGACTTCTTTTTGGTCTTCACTGTTTCACACAAAATGGAGCCAAAAACCTTCTATCTTTCTCTCGGTCTTGGACCGTTTTTCATCTCTTCTTGTTCTGTTTTCTGCCGAAAATGGAGAAGCAAGATAATGATTTTTGTGGCAAAAATCAAGTGCTAGCACACCTTGAGCATACTTAGGTGATAGGGAACGAATTCATGTGCTTGGATTTATTTTGGAGCTTGAAGCTTTGAGCTTCCATGGAGACCACATGGCCGATTTTGGGAGAGAGCAAAGACAGTCCAAAACCGAGCAGCCCCACTGTCAAGGAGCCATTGCCGAGCTTGGAGGGAGCTCAAAAATCGCACCTTGTTCTTCAACATCAAAACCGAATTCAATGTGAGTTGATTCCGCCACCTCCTTTGATGTGTTCATATGTGATTTTTTATGCATTGTTTGTGATCTTGTGGACTTGATTAAACTCCAACATTGGTATCTAGAGCCATTGATGCATGAAATCCGAAATTAGGGTTCTTGGCAAATTTGGGGCTTTTTGATTTTGGCTTGATTCTGACAAATTGATTGTGTAAGAATGCTTATATATGATCTAATTTGAGATATATGTAATCAATTTGACAAAAAAATCATTGGATTGATTTTCCCCAATTTGCAAAATTTTGTCAAAACTTTAATTTGGGTAAACTCGATTTAGGCATGATTTGTTGAATTGTTTGATGCATTATGCTTGAATGAGGTTGAATTGAAGTTGTGCATGATCAATTTCAAGAAAATTGGATTAGATCAATTTTCCCCAATTCTTAGGTTGGATATGAAACTGAAATTGAAATTGGGTAAAATGTGTTTAAGCATGTTTTAATTGCATTGGATGTTTAAGTATGCTTAGAACATGTTTAATTGAGATTGTGTGTGGTCAATTTCATGAAATTGGATTGGATTCATTTTTCCCCAAATTGGAGGCTTGGCCGAAAATTGGAAGAACCTAATGTCTTGGTAATTTTGTTTTGTTTGATCATTGGATGACTTAAAACAATTGGTTAATGTTGTTTTGAAGTTCAATTGGATTGAATTTTGATTTGGAACATTTTTCCCTTTTAAAGTGGCTTGGCCGATTTTAAAGAACATGAAATTCTTTGTGATTTTGTTTTTTAATTCATTGGATGAATTGAATTGATTTGGGAAATTATGATTGTGGACTCAATTGGATTGAAACCGAATCGAATTGAAAAACCCCTAATTGCCGAGACTTGAAAGCATGTTAATTGGGTTTGATTTTAATTGAATTGTGTTGGACACTATTTGGTTGTTAAAGTGCATGATTAATTAGGCTAATTGATATTTTAGAAATGTTAATTGGGTAATTGATTGTGTATTACACTTAGGTTAATTAATTGTGAAATTTGGAATTTTATAAGTTAATTAATTTGGGCTTGATTTTGGAAATTGGGCTTGTTGGGTTGTAATTGGGCTTTTGGGCTTTGTTGTAACAAAGTTGGGTTTAGGCAAAATTGGTTGGATCCAATTAGGCCCAAAACCGAATCCAAAAGGTCCAATTATGACTTAATGGACCTTAATTATTTAATTGGGCCTAATGGGCCAAAATTAATTTAAAGGCTTATGGGGTAACTCCCGGATTGGATTTTGGTTGTTCGGTTTGACCCGAGTTGACCAAAAGTCCACGCCTATAGAAATTAATTAAAAGCCCATTGGACTTTAATTAAATAAAACATTAGATGTTAATCGGGCTTTGAGACCCGTTGCGATTAAATTTGGAATTTAAGTCGTAAAGGTTCGTTAATAAAAGTGTAATATTTAATTTGGAATTAAATAATGAATTAGAATTAAATACGTATTAAATTGGATTTAATTATGTAATTTAATTTAATCGTAGTAGAAATTGTACTTTGAGTACGTGTTTGCAATACGAGTTTGACTCGAACAAAAATCAAATCTTTGTTTGAACATTGGATGATCACTAATAATCAAGATTAATTAATGATTGATTGATTGATTGATAACATGCTTGTATGAATACATGGTTGTGATGTTTGAATAATGTATATCGGATGGATATTAGTCGGGTTGGGCGATTTTGGAAATTGTAATAAATTTGATTTATTAAATTGGACCTGCGTGTCCAGCCTTATCTCCTATTTCTTTGTATTCTCTTCTCACCTATTCCCCTCCATGTAAAAGAGGTTTCTTTAGAAGTGTAGTGTAACGGGTAGAAGTAGAAGTAATACAAGTGCTAGCGGGAGAGAGAAAGTGAGAGATTTGATCTAGGATCAATGTAAAATATCCATCCGCATATCATTATTATTTTATTTCATACTCGCTTTATTATGTGTTTAGAATGCATGCTTAAGGGTGTATGATGATGAGACCTTAACAAAGATAATTAAATTGGTAGCCAATTTGCACGCGAAAAACCCTCGTTAAATATCATGCTTTTTCCTTCCATTGAGTGATTCTTACTCAAGATCCGAGATTGGCAGGGGTTGTTGGCCAAAGTCAAGCCCTTGTCCATCAAGATGTTTTAATCACGAGCTTTTGTTCCATATCGGTGTCGTGTCCAAGTTGTGGTTTGTTGGCCAAAGTCAAGACCACTTCTTGTCCATTGACATTGATTACGAAGCTTCCATGTCAATGGGTCCGCGCTTGACTGGGATCACTAGGTTTGTTGTGCCAAAGCCAAGGCCTAGTTGATTCAGAGAAATAGGTTAGGCTAACATTCGATGTATAGGCATATATAAGATATATGTTTGGGACTTGGATGTCCACCTACTGGATCTAGGAGTTGGATGAGATCAATTGATCTTCGAGATCTACCTAGTTAATTATCATACAATTTGTTGGCCAAAGTCAAGATTGTGTGATATTTAACGGGATCCTAGCCCACTAGGAAACACGGTTTCCCGAGTACTCGACAGAGGGTTAGAGACTCGACGAAAAATAGTGGGAGGCAAGTATTGAATTTGCAACATTCGTTCGAATACTCGCTAAACACGCTCATTTTATTTTATTTCGTCATTAGATTAAATGTTAGTTGGACTAATATTTAAATTGTTGTTTTAATAAACAGTTGGACTGTATTATACTTGATTATATATAATTGGATTATATTAATCAATATATTTGAATAATTAATTTCAGTTTACAGTTGATTTTATAATTGGATTATAGTAATCAATGTAATTGAGGTTAATTAATTTGGATTATATTTGATTATATAGTTGGACTATTATAATCATTATAATATATAAAGTACCACTAATCGTTGATTAAATAGTTGGACTATTGTAATCAAGATAAAATTGAAAAGTTGGATATTTAAAATATAATCTAGGATTAAAATATTTTAAATGATTTAATTTTCAAATTGGGAATAAATAATAGGTTACTTTATTTGATAAAATAACTTATTATACCTTAAGCCCAAAATTAAGCAAATAGTAGAGCATAAAATCTTTGGAAGATTTATGTGATGATGACTTTAATGCTTAATTAATATACTTATAATAAATCTATCTTTAGATTTAAAAGTATTAAAATTGCAATTAATAATTCTTGGAGAATTAATTGACTATTCTAGTGGAGAAAAGTCAAAGTTTGCAATTGGGCATGTTGCACGAGGTGCACATCGTTTCGATATTCCAAAACCCAAGGCTTGGCCTAAGGTTCCTAAAATATTGAAAAGGATAATTGACATATCCCAAAGTGACTACCATTTGGATATGGAAGACACGAAGGAATTAAAGAAAGGGCGAGGCTCTAACTTTAAAAATATTTGTCTTAGTTATGTTCACAGCTAGTATTGAAATTAGATTTTAAATACTTAGTGTGGTACATAATATATATGTATTGATATTCAGAATCTGCTTTGAGCAGGATACTGACTTCAAGCTGAGATTCCTCTGCGAATCGGAAACGGGACGAAAGTCGCTGTTTCGACCGTAGATACCTAAGTTTAGGAACTAACCTGGGGTGTGTACTTAAATTAGGAACTGTTATAATGTAACTAGTTTGACTAGAGACATTATCTCTTTATCAGTGTTTAATCCGTTGCGGATAAAACCTTTATATTATAGAACACTGAGTGTTTTATTATATAAAGATGATACTGAGATAAATACATTAGATGTAAATAACATAATTTATATTTTGAATATAAATAAAAATCTCAAACATATAAATGACAAACAAATAGCTCAAATTGATTTGATCAATAGAGACTTATTTATGGTATTGTTGTCTAGGACACAATTAAACGAGACATGTCAGTTAGACGGTGTGTCCGAACAAAAAACCGAATTTTGTTGGACATGATAAGGTTTATCACGAGTCGCTCTGAGCTATCATTTCCTTCAAACAGGATATGTATTAACAGTGCAAAACTTATTTAGAATAAGGTTCCATATTAATCTGTTTGACAGATATCATATAGGATGTGAACAGGAAAGAAACGAGGTTTCTCATTCCTGATAATTTGGGTATGCTAGGCATAACGTTTGGATGATACCAAACTAAGGACCCAAATTGGATAAGTGCCAATATAGGTTATCCTAAGGGAAACCTTAAGTATAGTACTTGTAAATCTCACATGAGAACAATATGATTGTTGCTCACCATGCGGTTTTCCTGAGAGGAATACCGATATGCAGTGGTCAGTGGGAGGATAGTGATACTCGATGAAAATCGGAGTAATACTATTCAAGGCACGAAGTCCATAATGGAACACAAATAGTTCATCTATGATGAAACTATACCATTAATCTTCAAAAACACAAGAAACCGCGTAGATCAGAGAGAGTCAGAAAACAACCTGGGGTATGGGTTTCTGATCTCACCTCATAAAGATCTTAATCTTTTAAGGTACACCAACTGATTATGTATGAGGTAGTGATACAAGGTATCGACTCCCTATTATGGCAAAGTGCCATGAATCGAAAATGGATTCCATGTTTAACAACTATTTTGGATACTAGTTGTTGTACCACGAGGCATTGTGCCTATGGTACATTAAACGTCTTCAAGGAAGACATACATGGTAGGCAACATACCAACGTACAAAGCTGGGCTTTTGACGGAAAGGTATCGTTATCAACATTGTGTTAATAACGGTTCAACCTTTTACCTGTTGCCATGGTAAATCCATTTTGAAGATGCTTGTTGATAACTGTATATTTCATTTGTGAAATATGTCAGTTATAAATCAAAATCGCTTTCCTGAAAAGGAAACCTTTTGGAGAATGTTTACAACATTCTGACGATTTTGTATAACCGACAAACAAGGTTTGCGGATTATTCAATCCATGTTTGGATTGAAGCAAGCATAGGGTTCTTGGAACTGACGTTTTGAAATAATCATAATAGTTTATGATTTGACTCAAAACGAAATAATTCTTGTGTATATAAGGAGGCTAGTGGGAGAGGGCACTGACAATGAAATTCCCATAAAACAATCGGTGAAAGCTTGGCTTTCATAAGAAATTCTCCGTAGAATTCTGGGGGGAGTAACAACCTTTATTCAAGGAATAAAGATCTACTGGGCTAGATTTGGAGTTGGTAACACTCTCTGAGAAATTGTACATTTAAAATGTACTTGTATTGGTGTCTCATACGCTTTGAGCATATGGAGTCACAATCGGGTCAATCCAAGTGATAGTCACTGGATTGAAGATTAAGAACATCTGTTAGTATCTGAGAGAACTAAAGATGTTGTCTTAAACTATGGAGATGGAGAACTTGAAGTGACTGGGATCACTGCTGCAAGTTTCCAAACCGGTAAATACTGCGGTACTATAAAGTTTGAACACTGGGACAGTAGTAAGCTGGAAATCTTCCGAGCAAGATAACTGTTGCCGAATTAACAACAAATGCGGATTATTGCTGCAGCTGAGGCAGCAATAGAAGCCATTTGGATCGATAATAAATCTAATTAGATTAGATATAGTTCTGTTAGCAGCTGAGCTAGGCGTCAGCACAGGCTAAAGAATTAAAGGTCTCATCGACGATCCAGATATATACTTCTATATCATCTGATTCGTTCGGATCATACATCGTGGCGATGTGATGATCGTGTAAATCGCGTCAGACGATAATTAAGCAAATCCGCTGACGAAAACCTTTCCTCAGCAATTTGAGCGAACCGTACATAGTTCAGGTGTGGGACACTTGAGTGACTGGCTATGTGCCAAGTGGGAGATTGTTGGACAAAATGACCCATAGCGTCACTATTTGCACAGATCATTGTGTTGTTGTAGCAAATTAACTATGTGACAAGGAAATTGCACTCTCATCATTTGTGATTAGATCACCATAGATATATAAAAAGAGAGAGAGGTCCCTATGATTAGTACCTGGACTGAGAATGATATGAGACAGTATCAGTCCCCGAAGGTTTAATCATTAAATATCCCTAGCCGTAGTATTATCGAGACTGGACATCGATAATGCGGAATAGGCTAGTATTGCACTTGTGCGCGTTTGTGAGGGCACAACGGCATAGTTCTCATATATATAAGTATTGGATACTTATGCAAGTGCGATAGGAGGTCGTGTTTCACCGATGGTACGGGAAACAGCTTCGCTCTGGATAGACCCCTCGGAATCCCATTGGTATTATGACTATGTGTCTATGGGAGGCCGAAATCGAGGTAGGTGTGTATAGTCTTAACCTGAGACTTGCATCGCTAATACTTACGATAATCGATAAACTTTGGTCTTGGTGGTAGGGGCTTTAACCGGTTCTGTGTACACCATTTCTGGGTTTATCAGAGAGTCGTAGTGTATTGGGTGTGATGTCAAGATGGAAGTGTCACTTCAGTCATTTGGAGATGATGTCACGCAGGATACGGTACTAGTGCTCTTGAGTGTTGCGCAACCAATCGGGATATTGTGACCAGGTCATGTATATCCGATTATAGAGACTATGTTACCAGACATCCGACATGTGTTTCGGACGGGGCAGACACTTATCCAGCCCCAGCCCTAGCACGTGATTATCCGATACTGGGCCGATATACACAATACTACGGTATACTACGCTTGATACAGATCTATATATTCCTGTAAGAATATTTCTGGAGAATTGGGTAGGCATGGCGCTTTGCTAGAAGCCAACCTTGTCTTGTAAATCGATATAAACGTAGTACGAGGTACTTACGTGTTCGGACAGTCCGACGATCGTATTTACTGCCAACATATCCGGAGATCTCATGGGTCGCTTCCTGAAGATTCACCGATGACGTATGACTCGCACTTTGATTAATCTGGGATTAATTAGAAGAGAGAGATAGAATTAATCTGGGATTAATTCGATGAGAGAGAAAATTAATCTGGGATTAATTGCGGAGATATTTTATCTGGGATAAAATATTAATTAAAGAGAGAGAACGATTAATTTGGAATTAATCGATAAAATTAATATATTCGATATATTAATCGAAATTGGATTTCGACGCGGAATTAAAATTAGATTTTAATTCGGGCGAACGAATTAATTTAGAATTAATTCGTTAGCGACGTGAATAGTGAATTCGCTAGGCGTAATCATTTAATTACGACGCGACGGAAAATTCGTTAATTTGGAATTAGCGAACCCGAGCCCGAGAGTGATTGCGAGCGCGTTCGCATTTCGAATTCGACGCGGCACGCGAGTCACATCAAGCGTCAAATCGTTTGTCACATCATGCGTCAAATCAATTGTCACTTTGAGTGATGTGATATGACATGTTGTCACTTTATTAAAGTGACATGATGTGTATATAGAAAGGTGATTGTTGAAAGTTGATAGGACTTTTGTATATATATTTTATTCATTTACTTGGTAAATGGAATAAAGATATATGTATATAAAAATCCTTTCTCTCTCTCTTGGACCTATCATTGTTCACGGTTTTTTGGCCTAATTTAGAGACCATTCACGTGACTCTTGGTCTTTGTTGTTCACGTTTTTGGGCATATTTTTGACATTCACGTGACACTACTGACTTCTTTTTGGTCTTCACTGTTTCACACAAAATGGAGCCAAAAACCTTCTATCTTCTCTCTCGGTCTTGGACCTTTTTTCTCTCCTTCTTGTTCTGTTTTCTGCCGAAAATGGAGAAGCAAGATAAGATTTTTGTGGCAAAAATCAAGTGCTAGCACACCTTGAGCATACTTAGGTGATAGGGAAACGATTCATGTGCTTGGATTTATTTTGGAGCTTGAAGCTTTGAGCTTCAATGGAGACCACTCATGGCCGATTTTGGAGATGAGATGCAAAGAAGTCCAAAACCGAGCAGCCCCACTGTCAAGGAAGCCATTGCCGAGCTTGGAGGGAGCTCAAAAATCGCACCTTGTTCTTCAAACATCAAAACCGAATTCAATGTGAGTTGATTCCGCCATCTCCTTTGATGTGTTCATATGTGATTTTTTATGCATTGTTTGTGATCTTGTGGACTTGATTAAACTCCTACAAAATCAATGTGAGCATGATTTGATAAAATTGATTGATTGAGTATGCTTGGGTTGAATGTTGAATATATTGAGGTTATTGGATCAATTTCATGAAATATTGATTGGATCAATTTTTTACCACCATTAGGCTTGGCCGAATGTTGATTGTTACCCTAGGGTTTGGAAAATTTTTTTGTTGATTTTGATCATTGGATGACTTGAAACAAATGGAAATTTCGATTTGTAATTCGATCGGATTGATGGAAAACAAAATCGGACACAAAATCCTTATCATTGCCGAGAGCCCTTTAGCATGTAATGGACTTGATTTTTTATTCAAGAATGTTGACATTAGTTGAACAATATGATACAAATTAATTATTTAAATTGTATTTTGGAAATATTAATTTGGGTAATTAATTGATGTATACACTTAAGTTAATTAAATTATAAAATTTGGAATTTTAAATTGATTAATGGGCTTGATTTTGAATGGGCTTGAAAATGTTATATTTGGGCATAATGGGCTTGGTTGGGCCAAGTTGGTTTAGGCCAATTGATTGGATCCAAATTGGGCCTAAATCATTTCATTAAGTCCAAATGTAATAAATGGGCTTTAAAAGTTTAATTGGGCCTATGGGCTAAAATTGTTTTCTTGGCAAAAATGAGGGTGATTCCTTAATTGGGTTTGACCCATAATGACCAAAGCTCATGCCTTATGAAATCAATTGAAAGCCCATCGGACTTTAATTAAACAAACATTGGATGTTAGTTGGGCTTTGAGACCCGATTAGATTAGATTTGGAATCTAAGTCGTTAAAGCGCATTATAAAGTGTAGATGTTTAATTTGGAATTAAATAAAAGAATTAGTATTGAATACGACTTAAATTAGATTTAACAAGTAGTTCGATATAATTCAAGAATTCATACTTTGAGTACTTATTCACAAACGAGTTGGAATCGTGCAAAAATCAAATCGTTGTTTGAACATTGGATGATCACATAATTCAAAGACTAATTAACTGGATTAAATTGGTTGAATTGCATGCTATGAATGAATATATGGATGTGTTGAATGAATAGCGTATATCAGATGGATATTAGAAGGGAAATGGAAATTTTAGAAATTGTTGTAAATTTGGAATTTATAAATTGGACCTGCGTGTCCAGCCTTATCTCTCATTATTTCTTTGTATTCTCTTCTCACCTAATTCCCCTCAATGTAATGAGGTTTCTATTATTGTATTATGTAATTGGGTAGAAGTATAATAGTGCTAGCTGGGGAGAGGAAATATAGTGATTTGTTCTAGGAACAAGTTGTTAAATATCCATCTGCATGTCGTTATTAATTTACTTTCGCGCTTTATTATGTGTTTAGGATGCATGTTTAAGGGTGTATGATGATGAGACCTAACAAAGATAATAAATTGGTTGCCAATTTATGCGAAAATCCCTCAAAACATATTAAGCGATATTTCCTTCCATTGAGTGATTCTTACTCAAGATCCAAGATTGGCATTAGCTTGTTGGCCAAATTCAATGCCTTTGTGATGTGTTTGAATCATGAAAGTTTTGTTCCATATCAGTGTCTTGTCCAAGTTGTGATTTGTTCGCCAAATTCAAGATCACTTCTTGTCCATCGACATTGATTACGAAACTTTCCCACGTCAATGGGTCCCGCTTAACTGGAATCATTAAGCTTGTTGTGCCAAAGCCAAGGCTTAGTTGATTCATAGGAAATAGGTTAGGAAAATATTTTTGATATATTGGCATATATATTGTATATATGTTTCGGACTTGGAGTCCACCTACCGGATCTAGGAATTGGATAAGATCCAATTGATCTTCGAGATCTACCTACTTAAATATCATATAGCTTGTTGGCCAAAGTCAAGGTTGTGCGTTATTTAACGGGATCCTAGCCCACTAGGAAACTGGGTTTCCCGAGTACTCGACGGAGGGTTAGAGGCTCGCCGAAAAATAGTGGGAGGGTAGTATTGAACTTGCAATTTCATTCGAATACTTAGCTTTACGCGCTTTCAAATATTTCATCAAAATTATTTTATTAGTTGGACTAATATAATGTTATTTTTCTTGTAACAGTTGGACTGTACCCTACATTGTTAATTGGATAATTAGATTATCGCATTAAAAATGACTGGAAAGAGTAGTGTCTGTGACATCATCATGGGAGATAATGTTTTCAACGGGACTAACTTTTCCGATTGGGACATGAATCTAAGGATAGTCCTTTGATCTGAGAGGCTTCTATATACTAGAGAGAGACCTCTTGGGCCTAAGCCAAGATCTGATCAGTTGCTTGAGATAGATCTTTGGAAGACACATAGTGATGACAACGTAACTGCTCAATCTATCATACTTGCTGCTATGACTCAGCAATTTCGTCGACAAAACAAGGGATTGGATCACTATACTATGTTGGCGAAGTTGAATGATCTACACCGATCTAACCTTAGATCGCAGAGATATGAGTGACAAAAGAAGCTCTTCCGTGCTCGGATGTCGGAGGGTACGTCTGTTGAACATCACGTGACACAGATGATTGCCGATATTGAGCAGCTTGGAAAAATGGGGATTGTCTTTGAGATAGAGACCTCTATAGATTTGATCTTGCAGTCTCTCCCCGACACTTGGAGTGGGTTCATCATGAACTACAATATGATGACCCAAAAGCAGACTCTTGGAGAGCTGATGTCCACGCTTCGTGAGGCTGAGAAGGAACTTCTTAAGGGTAAGAAGCGCGAGGCGCACTTCGCTTCTACATCTCGGACACCGACGGCTAGGCCTAGGGCGACTGGAGGTATCAAGAAGAAAAAGAAAAATAAGGGCAAAGGCAAAGCGTCAAAGGCTTCTGGGAAGCCAAATGACAAGTCTCAGGATATATGCCTTCAGTGCGGGAAGTGGGGTCACTGGAAGCGTGACTACCGCGAGTACAAGGCGCTCCAGAAGGAGATAAAGGCAGGCAAGGCACCGGCCTCAGGTATGTTTGTTATAGAAATAAACATGACTACTTCTAGTTTTAAAATTTGGATTTTTGATTCTGGTTGTGGTACTCACATTTGTACTGATGTGCAGGATATGCGGACTAGCAGGAAACTGGCGTCATGGGAGATTGATCTGCGTGTTGGAAATGGGACATCTGTTGCCGTTTTGGCCATGGGTACATATGTTTTGGAACTGCCCTCGGGGCATGTACTTGAACTTTTGGACTGTTATTATGTACCTAGTTTGACTATGAATATTATTTCTGTATCTATGTTAACCCAATGTGGGTATACTTTTGTATTTCGAAACACTGGGTGTTTTATGTATAAAAACGATATAGAAATTTACAATGATGTTGTAAATAATGGTCTTTATATTTTGAATATAAATCAATCTCAACCATATTCTGTAACAAACAAAAGACTTCAAGTAAGTCATAAAGATGAAACTTATATGTGGCATTGTCGTCTGGGACACATAAACAAGACTCGCATATCCACACTTTTGAAGAGTGGGTACTTGGACGGATTTGATCCAAATTCATATGACGTCTGCGAATCTTGCTTATTAGGCAAAATGCCTAAGTCACCTTTTAGCGGTAAAGGTGTGCGTGGCACCGAACTGTTAGCCCTAGTTCATAGTGACGTTTGTGGGCCCATGTCTAGCCAGGCTAGAGGTGGATATGAATACTTCGTAACCTTTACGGATGATGCATCGCGTTATGGTTATGTGTATCTTATGAGACACAAGTCGGAAAATTTTGATAAATTCAAAGAGCTTCGACACGAAGTTGAAAAACAGACCGGCAAGAGTATTAAGACATTACGGTCGGACCGTGGTGGCGAATACTTGAGCAATGAGTTTCTTGACTACTTGAAAGAATATGGTATTCTTTCACAGTGGACTCCTCTTGGAACACCGCAATTAAATGGTGTGTCCCAATGGAGAAACCGAACTTTGTTAGACATGGTGAGGTCTATGATGAGTCGCACTGAGCTACCTATTTCCTTCTGGGGATATGCATTAAACAGTGCAATACTTATTTTGAATAAGGTTCCGTCAAAGTCTGTTCAACAGACTCCGTATGAGATATGGACATGAAAGAAACCGGGTTTATCATTCCTGAAGATTTGGGGATGCTGGGCATACGTCAAACGTTTGGAAGGTACCAAACTTGAACCCAAATCGGATAAATGCCTATTCGTAGACTAACCTAGGGAAACCAAAGGATATTACTTCTATCACCCACAAGAGAACAAAGTATTTGTTGCTCTACATGCGGTTTTCCTTGAGAATGAATTCCTAAATGCAGTGGTTAGTGGGAGGAAAATAAAACTCGATGAAAATCGGAGTGATACTGTTCTTGGCATTGAATCCTCAACGGAACATGAACAGTTCATCAGGGATGAAACTGTACCACAATCTTCGATTACACAATGATCGCGTAGGTCAGAGAGAGTCAGGAAACAACCTGAGAGGTATGGGTTTCTGATCTCACCTCATGTAGATATTAATCTCATTGAGGATAACAAACCGGCTACGTATGAGGAAGCGATACAAGATATCGATTCCGCTTTATGGCAAGAAGCCAGGAAGTCCGAAATGGATTCCATGTACACCAACCAAGTTTGGACACTGGTTGATGCACCAGAAAGCATAAAGCCTATTGGATGCAAATGGGTCTTCAAGAAGAAGACCGACATGGATGGCAACGTACAAACGTACAAACGTACAAAGCTAGGCTTGTAGCGAAAGGGTATCGTCAACGACATGGTGTCGATTACGACGAGAATTTTTCACCTGTTGCCATGATTAAATCCATTCGGATAATGCTGGCTATAGCTGCATATTTCGATTACGAGATATGGCAGATGGACGTCAAAACCGCTTTCCTTAATGGAAACCTTTTGGAGGATGTTTATATGCAACAGCCTGACGGTTTTGTCGTGCTGCAACTTGCAAACAAGGTTTGTAAGTTAAATCGATCCATTTATGGATTGAAGCAAGCATCGCGTTCTTGGAACCAGCGCTTTGATGAGATCATAAAAGAATATGATTTCGTTCAAAGTGAGGATGATCCTTGTGTATATAAGAAGGTTAGTGGGAGAGCACTGACATTCATTGTCCTTTACGTTGATGATGTATTGCTTATTGGCAATGACATTCCCATGTAAACGTCGGTGAAAGCTTGGCTTTCATTGAAATTCTCCATGAAAGATCTGGGATAAGCATCCTTTATTCTAGGAATAAAGATCTACCGGGATAGATCTAGAAAGCTGCTTGGACTCTCCCAGAGTACGTACATTGACAAAGTGTTGAAGAGATTCAACATGGATCAGTCCAAGAGGGGACTGTTGCCCCTGTCACATGGCATCACTCTATCTAAGAACATGTGTCCTAAAACTCAAGATGAGATAGACAGCATGAGTCGAATACCGTTCGCCTCGGCAGTCGAATCGATCATGTATGCCATGATATGTACGCGACCTGATGTCTCCTATGCTTTGAGCATGTGTAGTCGCTATCAGGCCGATCCAGGTGAGGGTCACTGGATGGCGGTTAAGAATATCCTTAAGTATCTTAGACGAACTAAGGATGCTTTCTTAATCTATGGAGATGGAGAACTTGAGGTAACTGGGTATACCAATGCAAGTTTCCAAACCGACAAAGACGACTGTAAGTCGCAATCTGGGTACATTTTTTGTTTGAATAACGGAGCAGTGAGCTGGAAATCTTCCAAGCAAAAGACTGTTGCCGATTCAACAACAGAAGCGGAGTATATAGCTGCAGCTGAAGCAGCAAATGAGGCAGTTTGGATCCGAAAATTCCTAATTGGATTAGGAGTAGTTCCGTTAGAAGCTGAGCCCGTTCCATTGTATTGTGACAATCATGGGGCTATAGCGCAGGCTAAGGAACCGCGGTCTCATCAATGATCCAAGCATGTTCTTCCACATTTCCATCTGATTCGTGAGATCATACATCGTGGCGATGTGAAGATCGAGAAGGTCGCATCAGAGGACAACATTGCAGATCCGCTGACGAAAACCATTCATCAGTCGAAGTTTGAGCGACATGTACATAGTTCAGGTATTAGATGCGTGAGTGACTTGCTATAGGCCAAGTGGGAGATTCTTGGACAGTTATGACCCATAGCGTCACTGTTTGTAAAAACATTGTGGTTTTATACAAATTAACTATGTAGTAATGGAAATTGCCTTTTATCATTTCGTAATTAGATTACATAAATGTGTGAATGATGAAAGTCCTTATGATTAGTTCCGGATTGAGATGATATGAGACAGTATCAATCCACGACCGTTTAATCATTAAATATCCCTAGTCGTAGTATTATCGAGACTAGACATCGATAATGCGGAATAGACTAGTATCGCACTTGTGCGTGTTATGGAAGCGTAACAGTATAGTTCTCATATATTTAAGTATTGGATACTTATGCAAGTGTGATAGGAGGTTGTGTTTTACCGATGGTACGGAAAATAGCTTCGCTCTAGATAGACCCCGCGGAATCCCATTGGTAGTATGACTATGTGTCTATGGGAGTCCGCATCAGGGTAGGTGTATTTGGTCTTAACCTGAGACTTGCATCGCTAGTACTTGCGACAATCGATACGCTTTAGTTTTGGTCGTCCAGGACTTTAACAGGTTCTGTGTACGCCTCTTCTGGTTTATTGAGAATCGTAGTGTATTGGTTGTGATGTCAAGATGGAAGTATCACTTCAGTCATATGGAGATGATGGTCACGCAGGGATACAGAACTGGTTTTCTAAGGGTTGCAACCATCGGGATAATATGACTAGGTCATGATTATCCGATAATAAAGAGACTAGTTGCTAGTAATCTGATATATGCTTCGTACGGGGCAGACACTGTACCAGCCCCAGGCCTTGCATGTGACATCAGATACTGGATCGCAATACGCAATACTACGTATACTACGCCTGATAAAGATCATGTATTCCATTAAGAATATTTCTGGAGAATTGGGCAGGCATGGCGCTTTGCTAGAAGCCAACCTTGTCTCGTAAATCGGTAAAAACGTAGTACTAGGTACGTACGTGTTCGGATTGTCCAAAGAAATCGGATTTACTGCCAACATATCCAGGGATCTCTTGGGTCGCTTCCCGAAGATTCACCGATGACGTATGATTCAAGCTAAATTAATCTGGGATTAATTGCGGAGAGATTTTATCTAGGATAAAATACTATTTGAAGAGAGAGAAAGATTAATTTGGAATTAATCATTAAAATAATATATTTGATATATTAAACGAAATTAGATTTCGACGCGGAATTAAAATTAGATTTTAATTCGGGCAAACGAGCTAATTTAGAATTAATTCGTTAGCGACATGAATAGTAATTTTGCTAGGCATAATTATTTAATTAAATTCGATTTAATTACGTCGCGACGGAAGTTCGTTAATTCGGAATTAGCGTACCCGAGCCCGAGAGTGTTTGCGGGCCCACTCGCATTAGGAATCCAGTGGGGCCCACATGTCACATCAACCATCACATCAATTGTCACCTTTATTCACTTTATTGTGATGGGTTTAGGTGAGTTGGTAAAGGTGTGTTATGTAGGGTTTTTAGGGGCTAAATCCGGTAACGCAGCGGAAACGGCGGAAAATCAAATTTTCCGATTTCAAAATTTTTTCTCGGATTAATAAAATAAGCTTATTTATTTTATCATCCAATAATCAAATTATGAAATAAAACATCATAAATCATATTCATGTGAATTTACCGTATTGCCCTTAAACATAACACTTTGGTTATTTTAATCCGAAATTGTTCAAAACAATTTTGAATGATTCTAAATCATTTCTAGGATGAATTTAACATGTCCCAAATATAAAAATACAATTTGGAACAAAAAACCCCCAAAATTTCATCCTTGGCCGAGAGCCTCATTTTGGTGGGCAAATGTGCATTTTGCACTTTCATGGTTCAAAACACATCAAGGAAAAATCCAATCAACCCAATATTTTACATGCTTCATATACACATCTAAATACACCATATAAATGAAAAGCCCCAAATTTGGAAGTGGTCTTAAACCCTAATTTTTCAATTTCTTCAAATTGGACAAATTAGACCAAATTGGTTAAATCCAATACTTCAATCATGTTTCTTCCATCCAAATCAAGTCTCAACACAATGAAATAACTATAGATCAAATCTTGGTCATTTAAGAGTGGGTCAACAATTCTAGATTAGCAACAAGGTTCTAAAACCATAAAAGGATGTTTATTACTACACTAGTAACAATCTTCCAACATCATACATGCATTACACTTTCATCAAACTTTCATCCATCAAAAGTACAAAGAATAAAGAATGGAAAAACTTAAGAACATCACAAGATTTTGCCAAGAACAAGAGGAACGATTTTCTCTCTAATAGCAAGTTGGAAATACTTACATAAATCCAAGCTTTCTTTGATTTTTCCTTTTCTTTCTCTCTAGCTTCTTTTCTTTCTTTTAATGGAGTTTGATAAAGTGTATTAGGTTAATGAAACCCTAAAATAAATGAAACAATATATACTTGTCCACAAACTTGCTTTGGCTGAATTTGGCCTAAGAAAAACAAGTTATATTAATTTCATTTCATTTGAATTTCATTTTCCCAAGTTGATAAAATGATCATTACACTTTAATGATAATTTCAACTTAGTCAACAAAGGCAACTTAGTCATTAAAACAAATATCTAACCCTTAAGATATTTATACTTTAATTAATTTAATCATTTAACAATTAAATAATTAATTAATTAATTAAATAAATACAAATATATTAAATATATGTATAATATTTACATTAAATATCAAATACATATATTCATTTATGATATTAGTCAAATATCTCAATTTGACAATTAATTAATGTGTATTTGAATTAATCAAGTATTAAAAGCAAATACACAAAAATTAAGGAAATGACTATCGGGTCCTTACACATGTATTTTGCGTTTAACCTTTAAACGATTTTATAAATAATCAATATTATTTATAATTGTTTCCCTAGTGCTCTACAAGTATATTTCATTATTGAGACTCTATATTCAGGCATATCCGTCACGAAATCCAATTTCGTGTCCATAATCTATCCACCTGTAAATTATGACGATCACGGATAATCTCACTGAATCATAAAGGTCGAGGTCATGGAAAATGTATAATTCCTCCATCACAGGTATCTGGATAAATCCCAGAGATATAGATGTAAACGTCAAATCTCTATAGGGATTATCCAGTCGACTATTCTATTAGCAATCTCTAAAAGAATGTTTAGAACTAGCTTCCAAACTGTACCACGGGCCCATGGTTTTATCTGATTGCTAATCATATGGACTACCTATGCTCTGATACACAGAATTGACGGATCCTATCTCGATACTCACAGGACCCCCTGAGGATCTATCTACACCCAACGAACAGGCGGAGGTCTGATCTAAATAGATCGGTGATGTGACTGCCATCTAAGTGTAGAAGATGTCTCATGTGCCCACAATGGCATCTCAAGTCTAAGAATCACAAGTGCTACTCAACCCGAGAAGATTCTTATTGACGTTGGTGTACCATCTATTAAGAATCTTCGGTGAGTCGTTCAATATTTATCCACTATAAACACCTACACGTCTATACGAGTCTCCCCAGACTCATGGTTCATTGGGATAAACCATAGGACCAAGTCTCAATATACGACATGTACTGGTCTCAATGGATTTGACTAACCGACCCATGTTAGTAAATCTTTACCAGGAAATATGTTTGATAATATACATTTAACAGTGACACTTCCCAATGTCAATTACAAACTAACTTTGTAACTATGTACTGCATTATATATTATCGGGCCTTTGTCTAATATATACATATCACTAAACCCCATTTAGTTTCAATCTAATCGTAATCAGATCGAATACGTATATAAAAACAAGAGGTGCAACCATAAATAAGAATTATTAGGGGAAAAAGGGATGTTCGTATTCATGAATCAGACATAAATACGGTCTGGATTGGCGCTCTGAGCACCAACCCCAACAATTTCTCCCACTTGCTCTAGTGCCAATCCACGGTATCATATACACATCTTAATGTGTATCGTATGCACATAGCCCTCAAAAGTTCACCCAGTACTTAAGAGGTAGGCAACAAGAAGTAAGTTCGCTATAACATAATGAGTTTGTCAAACAAACTCAATCGTTTCCCATAGCCAGCATCTTTCATATTTTGTAGAATCTAAATTATACATTAATATGAATGAGACGCTACATCAGCATTGTGCTACAGCTACTGAGTTTTCCAATTATTCAGGGATCAAATCCAAAATACTATGCGGACAACTTCAAGCATAACACCAATATAAAACTTCTAATTTATAAGGTCACTGTGCAACTTCATAAGTCAATATTTCATAAGTTGCATCTAATTCCACTAAATAGTAGAATCTTTTGTGACACTCCCACTGCATCTTTTGTGACTCTTTATGACGTAGACTGTCTAACGTCATAATTAGTCTCAAAACTAATATGACCCTATTGGTTGCAGAATGTATTCTCCATGAATTAGAAACTCGTTCTTAATATCTCAAAGATCACAAAGAACGTGTTTCAAGATTCATCCTATGATCTATAGGATATCAAAATAACTGGTAACAATTACGATTAAATCGATATCTATAATCAAACATTATAAAGTATTTATTATGTCATCATCAAATGATACATAAGATTGATTAGACATTCTAATCAATATCTCCTTCGAAAAAGGAATCATCATTTACGAAAGATGAATACTTTATATAAGACACACAATAACTGTCCAACAGTTATACTAACTGACATACAGATAGCCTAGTTATGTCCTTTATTAGATCATATCTAATGTACGAATAATAGGAGTATCTCACAAGTCTCTTAGTTTTATATCTTATATAAAACTTTATATCAAATATAACAGAGACTACTCCCACTGCTTTCACGGAGTAAAGAAGACTTAGGTAAATCTTTTACCTGACAAACATCTCATTATTACTATAATAATGATAATGTTGTTAGGATATATAACACTAGAAAATAATTTGTACGCTCCCACTAACCCCTCAATCACATATGTATCCTTTATACTTTGACAAGATCAGACAATCTGACTGATGTCAAAAATAGAGAACACGGATTTCCAGAAGACTTATCCGAGTCTACAATAGGCTCTATAAGCTAGCATACTAAACTGCGATCTCAACAGACAAAAACTCTAGGGCCATTCCAGAATGAACTCTTCAAACAAAGAAATCACAACTGATCTCTTATCTGAATAAGTCATTCAAAAACGCCACTTTGTATTCTTTAGTTAAAATGTACAGTTTAATATCAACATTAACCAATATATCTCTAATTGTTCAATTAGTGTGACTATAGATAAGTTTTCTCAGAATCTACAATAGATTACTGAGTATAACATTTCTCACTATCACACTATAAAGGTCAAACCTTTAATAAGCTCACACTGCTTTCACTGCGCAAACAATTAGCACATATCATGAACTATTTCATAATGAAAGTGTAATCAAGTTCAAAACTTGATCGTAGTAAACTATGAACAATCTTAGATCTATGGTTCAATGGTGAACTTCCAGAATCGATATCAAATATCGCTTTCATTATAAGTTATAGGATATTTTTCTTCGGTAAGAAAACAATAGAATCATTATGTATCAAATACTCGTAAATGATTCTGATATCCTATTAAACTTATATAGAAAATGTATAAGGGTTGTTTCATCTTATTAATTACGTAGTTCCATTTATAGTTTATCATTCTCACAATTGACTTCAATAAGTCAAGTCTTTTCTACAATAGTTAACATCTGATGTTACACACCAAGTAATAAAACAATTTTATTACTTAGGATCGTAGGAAAGATATTTTATTAAATAGAATACAATATTCTATAAATAGAATAAATGATAAACTTTTACTTATACCTCCAAGGTGTAAGTAATTTCCATTATATAACTATTATATAAAAGAAATATTCAAATCTCAAACTTTTCAAGATTCGGATTTTCTACCTATACATACCATATATGTAACTATAGAAATTAATGGAACCTAAATTAAAAAGATGAACTAGTGTTACTGGAGCATAACCCCAAGAGTATTGAAACTAATTTGGTAATATTAAATATCAAACGAATCAAATCATGTAAGATTCAACTGCTCCCACAACTCAATTCCATCAAGATTGAATCGTGGAAGAATAATATTGAGTAAGAATCATATTCATTGAATAACCTTAGAACTAATTGCTTTAAATTCATATGTTTGATCGTATCAAAAATCTTTGAACAGTTCAAAGACATGTAATGAATTTTGAGGATAGAGTTCTCTAAAAACTTTAGATTGAATATATATGAACAAGTCAAAAATGTTCAATCTATGTTTATCAGAACAAATTGAAAGTTCTTGATCATATCAAGACGTTCAATATGTGTTCTTTCAGAAACACGTAACTAAGTTATGACATTTCATAAACTAAGTTACAAAGTAAAGAAAACTATCTTAAGCAATTACAATTTATTAAACTACATACATCCAATGTATCAGTTAAATAAATCTGGTGGTCCAATGACAATCATTGGTTAAACGAGATCTTAATCACCTTCCTGAATACAATATTCATTAAATGGATAAGAATATATGGTGTGATCTAGTATCAAACCATCCTTTACCATACTGAATAAGCATCCAATGCTTAAGTGATTAAACTCATAAAGCACTGTTCTAAATTATTTACTTTTACCAAATAATTTTGCTTAATGTTTATCTCTACGTCAATGACACTACTAGTTATTATAAAATATGTAACAATTGTTTATAAAGAACAAGTGACTATCCAATAGTCGCGAGTTCTGATATCAAATATCAAAACAATCGTAAATCAATATTTTAAATAACTAGACGGGAGATCTGGTATCCAATACATATAGTTGTAGTATTGTGAAAATTGATATTTTCTATACACAACTATACACATCTCCTTTCTTTAGCTTTACTATTTGCATTCAACTATTCACAACAATTGTAAATAATTGATTAGCAAATTGTGTCAGACACATTACCTCTAAAGGTCATTAAAGCTAAGAAACGTCATTACTAGATAAACAAATACCTAATGGGGCTTTCTTAATGCCAGTCAAGAATCTTGCGATATGAACTAATTCAAGTCAATTTTTACTGCATAAGAAACTATTCTCTCTAAAGTATTATATCCTAAAAGGGATATTTATCTAGATTATCTGTCGTAACTTAGAAACTAAGTCACTAACCATCTTGATTTTTGAAGAAACTCGGAACAAAAGTTCCCGATGGTTTTAGACCAATCTAATAATATCATAGTCTAATAGTATCTAGAACCTTATTCTAGAATAACTGCAACCAAGATTCAAGTCAGATAACATATCAAAATATGTGTGCAGTAAATAAAAGTTTAATTCTATATAAACAATAGAATAAGGAAACAAATAAGTGGCAATTTCCATAATAATACACACTACCAAAGTTATGGAATATTTTAAACTTAGCAGTGCCTCCCACTATTTTACGTAATACCTTAATCCCCAACGGAAAAATGAGAATTCAATAATTAAATCGAATTCCATAATGAGAAGTGGACCCCATGAATATATTTCGACTCACAGCAGAGGCACGGTCTCGCCTACGTATATTCACAGGTAGACAACTCATTGTCAATCACTCACTAGTGACTCCGAGGTTCCGGTCCTGGTCGTTTCTCATTGTCGCTGTTAAGGCAGGCCCACAAGGAGACGTACCAAGGTTAAACTCATCAATGATAAACTCAAGTTACTTGCGTAACCCTGACAGCTAGGGCACATTCAGGATTCCGCTTTCGCTTGAATTTATCTAGTATCTAATATACATCCAGCATAAATAAATCTCTATCGGCTACACCCTCATAGCAGAGGCACGGTCTCGGATGTAGTCACGGAAAAATATTTATAAACCGTATTGACAAGACGGACCAAGAAACAAGTATTCCAAATACTAGTTACTTTAAAACCTTATTAAGCGGGGATATTCCATTAAGTGTCATAACCCTAAATCTAATCAAATTAGATTATAACATGCATGTATAAAGTCAAGAAAACATGATTAAACATTGAATTAAACAAGCTAATCATTTTAAAGGGGGCCTAGAATCAGACTCGCTCTGATACCATTTTGTAGGGTTTTTATGGGCTAAATCCGGTAACGCAGTGGAAACGGCGGAAAATCAAATTTTCCGATTTCAAAACTTTTTCTCGGATTAATAAAATAAGCTCTATTATTTTTTATCATCCATAATCAAATTATGAAATAAAACATCATAAATCATATTAATGTGAATTTACTGAATTACCGTTAAACATAACACTTTGGTTATTTTAATCTGAAATTGTTCAAAACAATTTTGAATGATTCTAAATCATTTCTAGGATTAATTTAACATGTCCCAAATATCAAAATTCAATTTGGAACAAAACCCCAAAATTTCATCCTTGGCCGCGAGAGCCTCATTTTGGTGGGCAAATGTGCATTTTATACTTTCATGGTTCAAAACACATCAAGGAAAAATCCAATCAACCCAATATTTTACATGCATCATATACACATCTAAATACACCATGTAAATGAAAATCCCCAAATTTGGAAGTGGTCTTAAACCCTAATTTTTCAATTTCTTCAAATTGGACAAATTAGACCAAATTGGTTAAATCCAATACTTCAATCATGTTTCTTCCATCCAAATCAAGTCTCAACACAATGAAATAACTATAGATCAAATTAGGTTATTTAATAGTGGGTCAACAACTCTAGATTAGCAACAAGGTTCTAAAACCATAAAAGGATGCTTATTACTACACTAGTAACAATCTTCCAACATCATACATGCATTACACCTTCATCAAACTTTCATCCATCAAAAGTACAAAGAATAAAGAATGGAAAAACTTAAGAACATCACAAAATGTTGCCAAGAACAAGAGGAACAATTTTCTCTCTAATAGCAAGTTGGAAATAATTACATAAAACCAAGTTTTCTTTGATTTTTCCTTTTCTTTCTCTCTAGCTTCTTTTCTTTCTTTTAATGGAGTTTGATAAAGTGTATTAGGTTAATGTAACCCTAAAATAAATGAAACAATATATACTTGTCCACAAACTTGCTTTGGCCGAATTTGGCCTAAGAAAAACAAGTTATATTAATTTCATTTCATTTGAATTTCATTTTACCAAGTTGATAAAATGATCATTACACTTTAATGATAATTTCAACTTAGTCAACAATGGCAACTTAGTCATTAAAACAAATATCTAAACCTTAAGATATTTATATTTTAATTAATTTAATCATTAACAATTAAATAATTAATTAATTAATTAAATACAAATATATTAAATATATGTATAATATTTACATTAAATATCAAATACATATATTCATTTATGATATTAGTCAAATATCTCAATTTGATAATTAATTAATGTGTATTTGAATTAATCAAGTATTAAAAGCAAATACACAAAAATTAAGGAAATGACTATCGGGTACTTACACATGTATTTTGCGTTTAACCTTTAAACGACTTTATAAATAAGGAATTGTTGCCCTAGTGCTCTACGATTATATTTCATTATTGAGACTCTCTAGATTCAGGCATATCCGTCACGAAATCCAATTTTGTGTCCATAATCTATCCACCCGTAAATTATGACGATCACGGATAAACTCGCTGAATCATACAGGTCGAGGTCATGGCAAATGTATAATTCCTCTGTCACAGGTATCCGGATAAATCCCAGAGATATAGATGTAAACGTCAAATCTCTATAGGGATTATCCAGTCGACTATTCTATTAGTAATGTCTAAAAGAATGTTTAGAACTGGCTTCCAAACTGTACCACGAGCCCATGGTTTTATCTGATTGCTAATCATATGGACTACCTATGCTCTGATACACAGAACTGACGGATCCTATCTCGATACTCACAGAACACCCTGAGGATCTATCTACACCCAACAAACAGGCGTAGGTCTGATCTAAATAGATCGGTGACGTGACTACCATCTAAGTGTAGAAGATGTCTCATGTGCCCACAATGGCATCTCAAGTCTAAGAATCACAAGTACTACTCAACCCGAGAAGATTCTTATTGACGTTGGTTTACCATCTATTAAGAATCTTCGGTGAGTCGTTCAGTGTTTATCCATTATAAACACCTACATGTCTATACGAGTCTCCCCAGACTCATGGTTCATTGGGATAAACCATCGGACCTTGTCTCAATATACGACATGTACTGGTCTAAACGGATTTGACTAACCGACCCGTGTTAGTAAATCTTGACCAGGAACTATGTTTGATAATATACATTTAACAGTGACACTTCCCAATTTCAATTACAAACTAACTTTGTAACTGTGTACTGCATTATATATTATCGGGCCTTTGTCTAATATATACATATCACTAAACCACATTTAGTTTCAATCTAATCGTAATCAGATCGAATACGTATATAAAAACAAGAGGTGCAACCATAAATAAGTAATATTATGGGAAAATAGGATGTTTGTATTCATGAATCAGACATAAATACGGTCTGGATTGGCGCTCTAAGCACCAACCCTAACATGTTATACACTCCAAATCAAAGCAAGTGTGTAAGATATACCAAATCCAACTTTTGGTAAATATTTATTATTGTTTTTGAAACAAATACACATCTTATCATTCTCTCTCTACTTGACCGAAACCAGTGAAGCCAAAAACTCTCCCCATTTTTCTTCTTTTACCGTGAGGTTCATAAGAGAAAATACAAATGATTTTGTTGCAAAAATCTTTCATAGAGCTAGCACTCATCAAGGATTCATACAAGGTGATAGGGAAACCTATTCAAGAGCTTGGAAAGACAAAGCAAAGCTTGGAGCTTGTGGAACTCTCTTGGCCGAATTCAACAAGCATCTTGGAGGAAATTTTTGTTGATCAACGCATCCATAAACCGATCAATGTAAATGTGTTTTCGCCACTCTTCTTTGTTATTCATTCACATTTCTATGCTTGTTTGATCTTGGGAATAAACCTAGAAACCCAACATGGGCTTGGTGTGTGGCTTGGTGATGTGTGGGCTAAGGATGAATTTAAAACAAAGATCTAACAAGCAAGCCCGAAGCTAAGCAAACGAATTGAATCAAGGTGTCAATTTCTGACTTCTTCCCTCCGACATCCGTTTCCCGCGACTTCTGTAACTTTAAAGGTAGTACCTCTAAATGAGGCTCATCATCAGGACTTTTAGCGTTCGAGAACGCGTTCGAACGGTAAATAGAAGGTTCGCGTTCGTATAGCATTCGAGAACACGTTCAAACGGGACAAGACCTGATGAAACAAAATGCATGCGCGTTTGAGTAGCGTTCATAAACGCGTTCGAACGGGAAACAGAAGGTTCGCGTTCGTATAACATTCGAGAACGTGTTCGAATGGGACATGACCTGATGCATGATAGATGACGCAACACATACATAGATAAGCAAATCCACAATATAGGACCCCATGTGCCCGATTGAACTCATTCTTATTCAATCGGGTGTACCTCGTCCGGTGTAGCAAAACATCGTGGTAAAGGTAACCTTTAGGTATTTTCCCTCGAATAAAGGACCTTGAATCCACCCTAGTTAGCCCATGCGCATAAGAATGCAATGCATGCGTAAATAAAGCAACGATATGCAAATGATAAATGACATAATAAAAGGTGCGGCAAAACATCATGGTAAAGGTAGCCTTTAGGCATTTTCCCTCGAATAGAGGACCTTGAATCCACCCTAGTTAGCCCATGCGCACAGGAATGCAATGCATGCGTAAATAAAGCAACGATATGCAAAGGGTAAAAGACATAATAAAAGGCGCGGCAAAACATCGTGGTAAAGATAGCCTTCAGGCATTTCCCTCGAATAGAGGACCTTTAATCCACCCTAGTTAGCCCATGCGCATTATGTTACCGTGCATATAAAATAAAGACAACAATAATATTGTTGGTTTCTATAATATGTCCCAAACAAAGATTAAGCATGTGAAATACTATAAAGAATATATATAAACATGAAGTATGGCGGAATCATACTTACAATACCTTGTGATGAAGAAGATGATCAAATGGTAGAAGCTCCAAGTTGTGGAAGATTCGGCCAAGAGGAGGAAGAAGACTTGAAGCTCCAAGCTTTTGTATTCCAAGCTCTTTGATGGTTTCCCTATCACCTCTTTTGATCCCTTGCTTGTGCTAGCAAAAATGGAGAAATAGAAGATCAAATCTTCCTTGCCCTTGTCAATGGAGTTCTCGGCAATTTGAGAGAGAAGAGAGATTTTGTGTAAAGTCTTAATTGATATTTGTTTTACCAAAAATCAATTTATATTTATGTTATAATTTATTAAATTAATAATAAATCTATGACATAAACCATGCAATGGCTTAGAGTGTCAAACACTCAAACTCCATGCAAAGCCTTTGAGTGAAATGCACACTATCACCATGCAATGCCTTATCATTAAAATAATGCATATAATGACAAGTGTCATGTGGGCCCCACACGTTCCCAAATGAAAGTGGGCCCACGTCCACTCACGCGTTCGGGTTCGATATTTCCGAAATACCGAACTTGCGTCGCGACGTTAATTAAATCGAATTTAAATAAACAATCGCGCCTAGCGAAATTATTATTTACGTCGCTAACGAATTATTTCTAAATTAACTCGTATGCCCGAATTAAAATCTAATTTTAATTTCGCGTCGAAATCGAATTTCAATTATTATATCGAATATAATAATCTTACTGATTAATTCCAAATTAATCGTTCTCTCTCTCTAAATAAGGCACTTTATCCAAGATAAGTTTCTCCGTATAATCAAGATTAATTAATTCGAATCAAATATCATAGGTGAATCTTCGGGAAGCGACCCAAGAGACCTCCGGATATTTTGGCTAGTAAATCACGGTAGATAATAGTCAAGTCGGTCCTACCGTATGTACAACGTGTTTACCACAAGACAAGGTTGGTAGCCCATACGCCTGGCTAAATACGGTCGTCGGATAATCCGAACACGTACGTACCTCGTACTACGTCTTACCGATCACAAGACAAGGTTGGCTTAGCAAAGCGCCATGCCTACCCAATCTCCAGAAATATTCTTATAGGAATATAAGATCTATATCAAGCGTAGTATACCGTAGTATTGCGTACATCGATCCAGTATCGGATGATCACATGCTAGGCCTAGGGCTGGAGATGTGTCTGCCCCGTACGAAACATATATCGGACATCAAGCAACTAGTCTCTTTAAATCGGACAATCATGACCTGGTCATATTGTCCCGACGGTTGCAACCTTTTATAGAGTACTAGTTCTGTGCCCTGCATGATCATCACCTCCATATGTCTGAAGCGATACTTCCATCTTGACATCACATCCAGTACACTACGCTTCTCGATAAACCCAGAAGAGGTGTACACAGAACCGGTTAAGGTCCCCAACCACCAAAACCAAAGTTTACCGATTGTCGCAAGTACTAGCGATGTAAGTCTCAGGTTAAGACCATATACACCTACCCTGATGCGGCCTCCCATAGACACATAGACATACTACCAATGGGATTCCGCGGGGTCTATCCAGAGCGAAGCTGTTTTCCGTACCATCGGTAAAACACAACCTCCTATCGCACTTGCATAAGTATCCAATACTTAAATATATGAGAACTATGCCGTTGTGCCCTCACAACGTGCACAAGCGCAATACTAGCCTATTCCGCATTATCGATGTCCAGTCTCGATAATACTACGGCTAGGGATATTTAATGATTAAACCTTTATGGATTGATACTGTCTCATATCATCTCAATCCAGTACTAATCATATGGACTTTTGCCATTTATATATCAAAGTAAATAAAATTACAAAACGGCAAAAGGCAATTTCATTATCACATAGTTAATTTTGTACAATAATACAATATCATTTACAAACAGTGACGCTATGGGACATAATGTCTAACAATCTCCCACTTGGCCTATAGCCAGTCACTCAAGCATCTAATACCCGAACTATGTATGTGTCGTTCAAAAACTTGCTGAATGACAGCCTTCGTCAGCGGGTCTGCAATGTTATCATCTGATGTGACCTTCTCGACTTTTACATCGCCACGATGTATGATCTCCCGAATCAGATGGTAACGTCGAAGAACATGCTTGGACCGTTGATGAGACCTTGGTTCCTTAGCCTGTGCTATGGCCCCGTTATTGTCACAATACAATGGAACGGGCTCTGCTGCTAACGGAACTACTCCTAATCCGATTAGGAACTTTCGGATCCAAACTGCCTCCTTTGCTGCTTCAGATGCAGCGATGTACTCCGCTTCTGTTGTTGAATCGGCAACAGTATCTTGCTTGGAAGATTTCCAGCTCACTGCTCCGTTATTCAAACAAAAAATGTACCCGGATTGTGACCTGTAGTCATCCTTGTCGGTTTGGAAACTTGCATCGGTATACCCAGATACCGCAAGTTCTCCACCTCCATAAATTAAGAAAGCATCCTTAGTTCGTTTAAGATATTTAAGGATATTCTTAACTGCTATCCAGTGACCTTCACCTGGATCGGCCTGATAGCGACTACACATGCTCAAAGCATATGAGACATCAGGTCGTGTACATATCATGGCATACATGATCGATCCGACTGCCGAGGCGAACGGTATCCGACTCATGTTGTCTCTCTCTTCCTGAGTCTTAGGACACATGTCCTTAGACAGAGAGGTACCACGTATCATTGGAACCAATCCCCTCTTGGATTGTTCCATGTTGAATCGCTTCAACACTTTATCAATGTATGTACTCTGGGAGAGTCCAAGCAGCTTTCTAGATCTATCCCGGTAGATCTTTATTCCAAGAATAAAGGCTGCTTCTCCCAGATCTTCATGGAGAATTTTAATGAAAGCCAAGCTTTCACCGACGTTAGCATGGGAATGTCATTGCCTATCAGCAATACGTCGTCGACATAAAGGACGATAAAAGTAAGTGCTCTCCCACTAACCTTCTTGTATACACAAGGGTCATCTGCGTTTTGCATGAAATCATATTCTTTTATGATCTCATCAAAACGTTGATTCCATGACCGTGATGCTTGCTTCAATCCATAAATGGATCGATTTAACTTACAAACCTTGTTTGCAAGTCTTGGCACGATAAAACCGTCAGGCTGTTGCATATAAACATCCTCCAAAAGGTTTCCGTTAAGGAAAGCGGTTTTAACGTCCATCTGCCATATCTCGAAGTCGAAATATGCAGCTATTGCAAGCATTATCCGAATGGATTTAATCATGGCAACGGGTGAGAAGGTCTCGTCATAATCAATACCGTATTGTTGACGATACCCCTTCGCTACAAGCCTAGCTTTGTACGTTTGTACGTTGCCATCCATGTCGGTCTTCTTCTTGAAGATCCATCTGCATCCAATAGGCTTTACGCCTTCTGGTGCATCAACCAGTGTCCAAACTTGGTTGGCGTACATGGAATCCATCTCGGACTTCATGGCTTCTTGCCATAAAGCGGAATCGATATTTCGTATCGCTTCCTCATACGTAGCCGGCTCATTATCCTCAATCAGATTAATATCTACATGAGGTGAGATCAGGAACCCATACCTCTCAGGTACTGTTCTGACTCTCTCCGACCTACGCGGTCCTTGTGTATGTGAAGTTTGTGGTACAGACTCATCCTGGACGGTCTGTTCTTGTTCCGTCGTTGATTCATTGCCAGGAACAGTATCACTACGATCTTCATCGAGTTCTACTTTCCTCCCACTTACCACTGCATTTATAAAATCCTTCTCAAGGAAAAATGCTTGTAGAGCAACAAATACTTTGTTCTCTTGTGGGTGATAGAAGTAATATCCTTTGGTTTCCCTAGGATATCCTACAAAAAGGCATTTATCAGTTTTGGGTTCAAGTTTGGTACTTTCCAAACGTTTAACATGTGCCCAGCATCCCCAAATCTTCAGGAAAGAGAAACTTGGTTTCCTTCCTGTCCATATCTCATATGGAGTCTGTTCAACAGACTTCGACGGTACTTTATTCAAAATAAGTATAGCACTGTTTAATGCGTATCCCCAGAAGGATATTGGTAGCTCAGTGCGACTCATCATTGACCTTACCATGTCCAACAAGGTGCGGTTTCTCCGTTCGGACACACCATTTAATTGCGGTGTTCCAGGAGGAGTCCACTGTGAAAGAATACCATATTCTTTCAAGTAATCTTGAAACTCATAACTAAGTATTCGCCACCACGGTCTGACCGTAATGTCTTAATACTCTTCCCTGTTTGTTTCTCCACTTCGTGTCGAAACTCTTTGAATTTCTCAAAAGTTTCCGACTTGTGTCTCATAAGATACACATAACCGTAACGAGATGCATCATCTGTAAAGGTTACGAAGTAGTGAAATCCACCTCTAGCCTGGCTAGACATGGGCCCGCATACGTCAGTATGAACGAGAGCTAACAGTTCTGTGGTACGTTCACCTTTACCGCTAAAAGGTGATTTAGGCATTTTGCCTAAAAGACAAGATTCGCAGACGTCATATGAATTGAGATCAAATTCGTCCAAGTACCCACTCTTCGAAAGTGTGGATATGCGAGTCTTGTTAATGTGTCCTAGACGACAATGCCACATATAAGCTTCATCTTTTAGATTACTCCTTTTGAGCCTTTTGTTTGTCATTTTAGGAGATTCATTTATATTCAAAATATAAAGACCGTTATTTGCAACAGCTATGCAAATTTCTGCATCATTTTTATATAAATAACACCCAGTGTTTCTAAATACAAAAGTGTAACCCTGCTGGGTTAACAAGGATACAGATATAATATTCCTAGTTAAACTAGGTACAAAATAACAGTTTAAAAGTTTAAGTACATGCCCTGAGGGCAGTTCTAAAACAAAAGTCCCTACGGCCAAAACAGCAACTGGTGTTCCGTTTCCGACCCGTAGATCCATCTCCCCTGTCGCCAGCATCCTGCTATCATGCAGATCCTGCACATCAGTACAAATATGAGCACCACAACCAGAATCAAAAATCCAATTTTTAAAACTAGAAGTATTCATATTTATCTCAATAACAAACATACCAGAGGCGGTAGCCTTGCCACCCTTGCTATCCTCCTTCTGCACAATGCTTATTTGGCAGTCACGTTTCCAGTGACCCCTTTTGCCGCAGTTAAGGCAGATGTCGCGAGATTTGTCCTTTGGCTTCCTAGAAGCCACTGTCAACTTGCCTTTGCCCTTCTTTTTGAACTTCCTCTTCCTCGCACCTCCAATTGCCATGGGCCTAGCCTTTGGCGCATGAGAGGTCGATGCATAATGCGCCTCGCGCTTGCTCCCCTTTAGGAGTTCCCTTTCGGACTCCTTCAGCACGGACAACAACTCTCCAAGAGTGTCGTCAGTATCCATCAACTTATAGTTGATGATGATTTGTTTCCAAGTATCGGGCAGCGATTGTAATATCATATCAATCGTCAGCTCTGCCTCCAAGACAATGCCCATATTGGCTAACTCATCTATGTCAGCGATCATTTGAGTCCCGTGGGCCTCAACTGATGCGCCATCTGTCATCCGGGAGCGGAAGAGTTTCCTTACTAGCTCGTACCTCTTCATCCGCTTGTTAGTGCGGTGAAGATCACGCAATCTTGCCATCATGTTATAGGGATCCAAGTCCCTGTTTTGGCGTCTGAAATGCTGGGTCATTGCAGCTAGCATAACTGACTGAGCTTGGTCACAATCGTCACTATGAGTCTTCCATAACTCTAGCTCCAGTGGCTCAGTGGGTTTAGGCGGGAGAGGCCTCTGAATAGTATACAGTACCCTCTCAGCCCCAAGCACTATCTTGAGGTTCATTTCCCAGTCGGCAAAGTTTGTCCCTTTGAAGACATTATCGCCCATGATTATGTCGCGGATATTACCTTTGCCAGTCATCTTGACAACTATAGTCCAACTATAAAGTCAACGATGTTATGGGTACAGTCAAACTGTTACAAGTAAAATAACAATATATTAGTCCAACTAATCAAATAAAATATTGACGAAATAATTTTGAAAGACGAGTAAGGCTAATTATCTGAACGAGATTGCAAATTCAATAATAGCCTCCCACTATTTTCTTCAAGTTTCTAACCCTCTGTAGAGAACTCGGGAAATCGAATTTCCTAGTGGGCTAGGATCCCGTTAAATAACACACAACCTTGACTTTGGCCAATAAAAATTGTATGCTATTTAACTTAGGTAGATCTCCATGATCAATTGGATCTCATCCAATTCCTAGATCCGGTTAGGTGGACATCCAAGTCCGAAACATATGTATAATGCCAATGTAACCATTACATTTTCCTAACCCTATCCTCCGAATCATCTAGGCCTTGGCTTTGGCCAAAAACAAACCTAGTGATTCCAGTTAAGCGGGACCCATTGACGAGGAAAGTTTCGTAATCAATGTCGTTGGACAAAAAGTGATCTTGACTTTGGCCAATAAAAATCACGATTTGGACAAGACACCGATATGCAACAAAACTCTCATGATTCAAGTACATCCTTGATTGACAAAGGTCTTGACTTTGGTCAAAAACAAACCAATGCCAACTTCGGATCTTGAACAAGAACCATTCAATGGAAGGATATTCGCTTAATATAAATTGAGGGATTTTCGCGTAATTGGCAACCAATTTATTTATCTTTGTTAGGTCTCATCATCATACACCCTTAAGCATGCTTCTAAAACATCATAAGCGCGTAAAGTAAATTAATAGTGATATGCGGATGGATATATAAACAACTTGTTCCTAGAACAAATCACTCCCTTCCTCTCCCCGCTAGCACTATTCTACTTCTACCCAATTACATAATACAATAAGAGAAACCTCATTTACATTGAGGGGAATTAGGTGAGAAGAGAATACAAAGAGATAAAGAGATAAGGCTGGACACGCAGGTCCAATTTATAAATTCCAAATTTACAATAATTTCTAAAATTACCCTTTCCCTTCTAATATCCATCCGATATACACTATTCATTCATCACATACATTATATTCAAACAAGACATGCTTCTACAACCAATCTAATCCAATTAATTAGTCTTTGTTAAAGTGATCATCCAATGTTCAAACAACGGTTGATTTTGCGCGAGTCCAACTCGATTGAGAATAAGTACACAAGGTACGAATTCGCGAATTATATCGAACTACTTATTAAATCTAATTTAATTCGTATTCAATACTAATTCAATTATTTAATTCCAAATTAAATGTTTACACTTTTAATGTGCTTTAAAGACTTAGATTCTAAATCTAATCTATTGGGCCTCAAAGCCCAACTAACATCCAATGTTGAATTTAATTCAAGTCAAATGGACTTAGAATTGATTTATTAAGGCTTGGGCTTTGGTCAATGTGGGTCAAACCTAATTACCAAGCCCAAATAAGGAATCACCCTTAAGTGCCATAAAACCAATTTTAAGCCCATAAGGCCCAATTAAATTATAAAACCCATTAATTAAATTTTAATATTCCAAACATTAAAGTCCAATTAATTAAAGTGTAATACCAAGATTAATGTATTAAACCAAATATTTCAAAAATACCCATTTAATTTATTAATCATCAATTTTTCAAAATAAATGTCCAACATTAATTTTAACAAAAATCAACTCCTTTACATGTCCTATGTATTCGGCCAAGGTGAGTTTTTTTGTGTCGATTTGTTTTTCAATCCGATTGAATTATTAATCTACATCCCGTACATGTTCTAAGTCATCCAATGATCTTAAACACAAAAAATTTCAATCCACTCCAAGTAGCAACACATTCGGCCAAGGCATGAATTTGGGGAAAAATTCATCCAATGCATTTTTCATAAAATTGATTCCATGTATCATCATTCTATATACATGTAAGCATTCTTATTAATCAAATTTCACAAGAACATGCTTCAATCAATTTCACCATATCATTCGGCCAAGGTCAAATTTTGGGGAAAAATCATCCAATGCATTTTTCATAAAATTGATTCCATGTATCATCATTCTATATACATGCAAGCATACTTATTCATCAAATTCACAAGAACATGCTTTAACCAATTTTATCACACCATTCGGCCAAGGTTAAAATTTTGGGGAAAAATCATCCAATGCATTTTTCATAAAATTGATTTCATATAACATCATTCTATATACATGCAAGCATACTTATTCATCAAATTTCACAAGAACATGCTTCAACCAATTTTATCAAATTTTAACCTAAAGTATTTCATGCTTAAACCTAGCTCAATGATACCATTGTTGGTTTCTATAATATGTCCCAAACAAAGATTAAGCATGTGAAATACTATAAAGAATATATATAAACATGAAGTATGGCGGAATCATACTTACAATACCTTGTGATGAAGAAGATGATCAAATGGTAGAAGCTCCAAGTTGTGGAAGATTCGGCCAAGAGGAGGAAGAAGACTTGAAGCTCCAAGCTTTTGTATTCCAAGCTCTTTGATGGTTTCCCTATCACCTCTTTTGATCCCTTGCTTGTGCTAGCAAAAATGGAGAAATAGAAGATCAAATCTTCCTTGCCCTTGTCAATGGAGTTCTCGGCAATTGAGAGAGAAGAGAGATTTTGTGTAAAGTCTTAATTGATTTGTTTTACCAAAAATCAATTTATATTTATGTTATAATTTTTAAATTAATAATAAATCTATGACATAAACCATGCAATGGCTTAGAGTGTCAAACACTCAAACTCCATGCAAAGCCTTTGAGTGAAATGCACACTATCACCATGCAATGCCTTATCATTAAAATAATGCATATAATGACAAGTGTCATGTGGGCCCCACACGTTCCCAAATGAAAGTGGGCCCACGTCCACTCACGCGTCGGGTTCGATATTTCCGAAATACCGAACTTGCGTCGCGACGTTAATTAAATCGAATTTAAATAAACAATCGCGCCTAGCGAAATTATTATTTACGTCGCTAACGAATTATTTCTAAATTAACTCGTATGCCCGAATTAAAATCTAATTTTATTTCGCGTCGAAATCGAATTTCAATTATTATATCGAATATAATAATCTTACTGATTAATTCCAAATTAATCGTTCTCTCTCTCTAAATAAGGCACTTTATCCAAGATAAAGTTTCTCCGTAATTAATCCAAGATTAATTAAATTCGAATCAAATATCATAGGTGAATCTTCGGGAAGCGACCCAAGAGACCTCCGGATATTTTGGCAGTAAATACGGTCGTCGGATAATCCGAACACGTACGTACCTCGTACTACGTCTTTACCGATTCACAAGACAAGGTTGGCTTCTAGCAAAGCGCCATGCCTACCCAATTCTCCAGAAATATTCTTATAGGAATATAAGATCTATATCAAGCGTAGTATACCGTAGTATTGCGTACATCGATCCAGTATCGGATGATCACATGCTAGGCCTAGGGCTGGAGATGTGTCTGCCCCGTACGAAACATATATCGGACATCAAGCAACTAGTCTCTTTAAATCGGACAATCCTGACCTGGTCATATTGTCCCGACGGTTGCAACCTTTTATAGAGTACTAGTTCTGTGCCCGCATGATCATCACCTCCATATGTCTGAAGCGATACTTCCATCTTGACATCACATCCAGTACACTACGCTTCTCGATAAACCCAGAAGAGGTGTACACAGAACCGGTTAAGGTCCCCAACCACCAAAACCAAAGTTTACCGATTGTCGCAAGTACTAGCGATGTAAGTCTCAGGTTAAGACCATATACACCTACCCTGATGCGGCCTCCCATAGACACATAGACATACTACCAATGGGATTCCGCGGGGTCTATCCAGAGCGAAGCTGTTTTCCGTACCATCGGTAAAACACAACCTCCTATCGCACTTGCATAAGTATCCAATACTTAAATATATGAGAACTATGCCGTTGTGCCCTCACAACGTGCACAAGCGCAATACTAGCCTATTCCGCATTATCGATGTCCAGTCTCGATAATCTACGGCTAGGGATATTTAATGATTAAACCTTTATGGATTGATACTGTCTCATATCATCTCAATCCAGTACTAATCATATGGACTTTTGCCATTTATATATCAAAGTAAATAAAATTACAAAACGGCAAAAGGCAATTTCATTATCACATAGTTAATTTTGTACAATAATACAATATCATTTACAAACAGTGACACTATGGGACATAATGTCTAACAAATATAGGACCTCGTTAGCTCGATTAAACATATCTCACATTCAATCAAACATACTCCGTCCGGCGCGGCAAAGTATGTCGTAAATGTAGCCTTTTGGACTTTTGCTTCCCTCAAATAGAGAACCTTAGGACCAACATATTAAGCCCATGCGCACTACATCATCATACACAAACAAATAACGCGCAGAAAGTAAAGCGAAAATGACTAAATCATGCTTAAACATAAATAACATACTAGCGACTAAATCATGCTCAAACACAAGGTTGGATGAAATGAAATATGTGTGTCTCTCAAGTGGTACGTGGCGTTATATCCCAAGTACAGACCGCACTACCGTCTATTTGGATTCGGCTATGGAATTTACGTTCGGGTTTCCATCCGATATACCACAAGAGAGAACACATATTCCGTTCATCCGGAAATCACATCATGCACCAACCCACAATACTCATGCAAAATAAAGTAAGAAAATAAATAAAAGGAAGGGGTGCCCTCAGGTCTAACCTCTTAGGTCGTCTCTCAAAAGTGCGTTACACGGCCGTCGAAAGGGTTGATGCTCCGCAACTCCTCCGGTCCACTGGTCCACTGCTCTCGTTCGTTGCTTCACTATTTTGAGCCGTCGTTCCCTCTGTTTTGCTGCTGTTTTGCTGCTGTTTTACTATCACTATTTTGCGGTTTTGGGGCTACTGTTTTTGCTGTTGTTAAGGGCTGTATGGGAGCAGTTTTGGTCACTGCAATGGAGCTGTTTGTGTACTGTTTTGTTGCGGAAATGGGGGCTGTTTTGGTTTATGATTTTCGGTGAATAAGGGAGTTATTTCAAGGGTGATTTTCGGTGATGGCTTCTTGTTTTAGGGGTGTGATTTTTGGCTGTAGTAGAGAGAGAAGGAGAAGAGAAACTTTTTTGTGCTTGTTCTTGTGTTATGCGTTAATGGACTAACAGATGAGAGTGTTGGATTTGTGTTTCTTTTATAGACAATTGCTAGGGCTTCTCTTGTTTGAATATGAAAGGGACCATTAGTGTCTTACAAGGAAAGCATATATTTAATTGGGGACAAGATTTGGCTTAATTAGGAAGATCATATATTTAATTTGTTTCATTTAGGTATGTGAATTATTTAATTTAGGAAGGATATTATTTTAATTTGTGACATGTTTTAAATGTTTTAATTATTTTTGGGTGGGTTTTGGTGGGCTAATTGGGCTTGGGCGTGAGGCTAGCAACAAAACCAGAAGTACCGACACCTTTCGAACGCTGATTCGAACGCTGCACGAACGCCCGTAATCTGCTTGACGTTCGAGCGTGTTCGCAAACACAGTACGAACAAAAGTAGTGAACATGTGAATTGAATCCGATGACATACTTATTCTGAATTTTCCCTTCCGACATTCGTTTCCCGCGACTTTCGCAACCTAAAGAGTAGTGCCTCCGTACGAGACTCATCATCGGGACTTATATGCAAAAATGCAGTGCCTACACACCTTATATGATGTAATGATACAAGACTGGACCCAGATAGAAATGAATCGTATAATATCTGTTAAATAAAGAAATTCATTTCAATTTACTAGATGATTATATATGGATTGATCTGAATCATTAGTACACTACGAACTCTTGCATGGTAGGCTATGTCATTTGATTTACAAGGGTGGGGTCGGTGTAGAAATCCCGACTGATAAGTGCATGAAAATGTACTTTGAACATCGCTAACTCGGCTTGATTATCATGTATTTAATCTTAATTATAGTTTATTTAATGTTTTTTTTATTATGAATCAATAGAATATGGATATTGGAGCAATTATACGTGTTTCGAGACCTTACGGACACATCGGAAGCACGCATGAAACGAGTAGAAATGCAAGAATCATTATCCTATAAAGCCGGCCACGTGTCGCGACACGGAAACATTTTCCAGATTTTTGTTTAGTTCATTTTTTACGTAAATAAGGCCTCTGGGACTTCTCTATATAAACCCAAGCTCGTCCAAAACCCTATGAGGAGAGAAAATAGGGAAAAACAGAAGAGAAACACACAAAAAAGAGCCACAAACATAATTTCGAGAGAGAAGAACGAAGAACTTCAAGTTGACATGACGTCTCTCCAATCTATCCAGGCTATATCTCTCTTCTGCATGGAGAACTAATCTCCTAGGCAAAGCTAAGGATGAACTCTTGTATTTAAGTTTTTATGTTAATGTTGTTGATTCCTAAATACTCTTAAATGTTTAATACAATTGATGTTTATTATTCTTTATTATTCTATGATTTATGAATCCAAAAATTGTGTTTATTCAACTTGCATATAGATTCAGTCATGCTTTTTCTATATGTGATTGGGGAACCTAGTTGTGACTGGTAAAGTTATTTTATGAGTTGGTCTTCTGCTGCAGTATTGCCTGAGGGTATATTGTCGACGTTAGATAAGTCATAACGATAAATTTGTGTGCTGTTAACATAGAGAAAGTAAATCATTGATTAACTTAGAATTGAATATCTTCTGATTGTTGGTTTGGGATGTGAAACCTTCAATTGAGTAATAAAAAAGAATCAATAACTGAATAAATGGAGTTGATACAAGAGGAATTCATGACGCTTTACTGTTTATCTCTACTGATATTCTTCAACGTATTTTCCATAGTTTTTATTCTATATTATCAATTCAATCATTATCTTTTCATATAGTTACTGCTAACGTTTTGTTTAAGTAAATCAGTTCTTTGTAACCATCTCTCTGAGGAATCGACACCCCAATTATACTGCGATAGCCTCAAGTACTTTTTGGGCGTAATCACCGACCAATAGCTACGTACTTTGAGGACATGATTTGGTGTGTAGCTGGAGATGCTTTACATAGAAATGGAGTTCACTCATTGCGAGAAGTAGATGAGTATCTTACTTAAGGGTTGATTCGATACTTGAACGATTAAGGCGCTCAAGTCTTTCTATTACGAATAAAAAGATAAATATTCATAATAGTTATAAATAAATCACTCATTAGAGAATCAATGGTACTTAACGTAAAAATGATTAGAAGGGTATAACATATATTTTGACCTAGCTCTAATTATGAGATACTCTTGAAGGCTCAATCCGTAGAAATGACTATATCTTTGGACACGACGTAGTTCGGCTTATATAATATATCTACAGCAATGAGAATACAATTTTAGTTTTTTAGTGGAGTAACCTAAAGTTAATAATTCGAAATATTTAATTAAAGAGTAAATTAATATTATGAGATTATTGAAGTTCGGAACCGTAGATCCATTTGGTCCTCATACTAGTTTGATTTACTATAGTAAATTAAATGTAATTGGATGGTCCAATTATATATTCACATATATTATGGTTATTAATATAATTAATGATTGATGTCACACATGGAATTTATATTAATTTTAATATAATTTTTTTAATTATAAATGATTATAAGATAATCATTTATTTTTATAAAATCTTGTAATTATTAAATTATATTATTTTTTATAATTTAATATTTGGATTTTGGTAATGAATGAATTTTAAATTTGATTTTAAATTCATATCTTTATTAAAATAGAAGTTGCAAGTTTTATTTTGGGAAATTGATTATGTCTTTACGAAGACATTTAAAAAAATTTGATATTCCCATTTTACAAGGCTTATGACCGAATTTCACTAGGGGAAAGGGAAGGGTTTGTGTTTTATTTTGATAACTTAAAACCCTAAGTATAGAAGAAAAATATTTTTCTTTTTATTCTAATATTTTTTTTTTCAAAACCCTAGCCTCCCTAAGTTTTTTGTTTTTCTCTCAAGTGTTGAAGAAAAAAAAATAGAAAATTTATGTGTGACAAATTCCTATCTCTAAATTATATAGGGATTATTATATGAGTCTAGCCCACTCTAGTTTTGTTTGTTGCAAGCCATAGCACGGAAGAACCTTTGGAACTCGTAACAAAACCATTTTCATCATTTCTTATACCACTCGACAGTGAGTAGAAAAATCTGCTCACTGCCACAGTCTTTTGGCACTTGTTTGTGCTCGGTTTTTTTTTTTTTTGTGCAGAAAATTTGGGAACACATAGGTCTTTTGTGGACATTTTGGGACTATTTTGGTGTGATTATTTTGCCTAGAATAGCGGCTGAAAATCAATACACAACAACCACCAAAAATAGTGAGCCGTGTGCGTGTGTAGCAAAATTTCGGTGTGAAAAACAATACAGTTTTTGGCTGCTGTTCGGGGACTGTTAGAATCATCAAAAATAGAAGTAAACAGAGGAAAATTAGCCTTGACAGTTTTGGCCAAAGAGAGGGAGAGTAGAAAAGTTTTTCAAGTCGATCCTCGTTGCCTAAGACTCTTCCACTGCGCGAGAAAATCAGTTCCTACAGGTCTATGTAAACGGATCAGCCAGGTTCTCCATAGATGTTATTTTCGTGATGGTTATGTCTCCCCTTTGCACTATCTCTTTGATTAGATAATATTTTTTTCTCTATATGTTTCCCACTTTTATGCCTTCTTGGTTTTTTGGAGTTCATCGTTGGACAATTATTATCCCAATATAGTGTGAGTGGTTTATCTATATTTGGAACTACTTCTAGATCTTCTAAAAACTTTTGGAGCCAGACTACTTCCTTAGCTTCTTCGCAAGCAGCTACATACTCTGCCTCCATGGTGGAGTCAACAATACAAGATTATTTTATGCTCATACATATGATAGCTCCACCATTTAGGGTGAATACTGACCCGAATATTGATTTCCTAGAATTCGCATCCGTCTGAAAATTACAATCAATATATCATCTAAGGATTATATCATCACCAGAATATACATGCATATAGTTTCTCGTACTCTTAAGATGGTGGAGAAAATGCCTCACAACCACCAAATGATTAAATCCTGGGTTGGAGTGAATTCTACTGACCACTCCCACTACATAACAGATGTTCGATCTCATGCACAGTCTAACATAGATGAGGCTACCAACTATAGAGGCATGTGGGATTTGTCTTATTTCCTCAACTTCTTAGGGTGTCTTAGTGACTGTTTATTTCTCAAGTAAATTCCATGTCGAGAAAGTAAATTATCTTTCTTGGAACTCTTTTTCGCGAATCATACAAGGATCTTATCGATATATAATGTCTGAGACATAACTAATAGTCGTCTCTTGCAAACCTAAATAATCTGGATCTCAAGAATATAATTTGCCTCTCCCAAATATTTCATTTTGAATTTGTTAGTTAGCCAGTATTTTAAGTCTGATAATACTTTTATATCATTTCCAACGAGTAAAATATCATTAACATATAACACGAGCAAACCACATTCTTGTCAATGACTTGCTTGTAGACACAAAGCTCATTGACATTTTGCTCAAAGTCATAAGACTTGATCGTCGTATCAAATTGTATGTTTCCAAATCAAGATGCTTGCATGAGTTCATAGATGTACCTTTGCACCTTGCAAACTTTTTACTGTTAACCTTGGGCAAAAAATTTCTCTGGTTGCACCATATAAATGCTCTCATCAAGACTACCATTCCAGAATGCTGTCTTGATATCTATTTGTCATATCTCATAGTCATAATATCCGGCAACAGAAAGAAGAATATGAATAGATTTGAGCATATCAACTGGTGAGAAAGTCTCCTTATAGCCGACTCTCTCTTTCTGGGTATAACCTTAGCCATTAGTCTAACTTTGAAGGTATGAACCTTCTCATCTACTTCTCTCTTCCTTTTGTAGAGCCATTTGTAATCTAAAGATTTTTTCCCCATCAGGTTGGTCTATAAGATCCTAGACTGAGTTGGAATACATTGACTATATCTCGAGATTCATGACTTTAAGCTTTTCTCTTTATCAGAATCATTCAAGAAATGCAAGAATTTTGTCATATAGTCATTCTCAATAATTCTTTCAGTAAATAATTCATTGAGTATAACTCTATTGCGAGATTTGAATTCTTTCATATAGTCCTTCTCAACTAAAGCAATGTCTTTCGATATAAACACTTTATTATCTTTAGGGCAATAAAATAATCCACCCCTAATCTCATTAGGATAACCTACAAATTGGCACATCAGTGAACATGGTTCCAACTTGATAGCTCTGTTTTTCATCACGTGCTGGATACCCCCTTATGCGGAAATATTGCAAACTAGCTTTGCGACCATTCTACAACTTTCAGGGTGTTTTAAGAATAGGCTTAGATGAAACTATGTTGAGGGTATACGTTGTTATCTGACCGGCGTAAACATACACGTATAACGCAAGCGTACGTATCGTTCAAGTAGTATAAAAAGTATCGATCCCACGAGGACTTAATACCTAATCTATTAATTTTATGAGGTCAAATGATTACTAGTATCTAACAGGTTGATTGATTGATTTGAAATGGTGATGATTCTAAATTTAAAAACAAGTAAATAAAATTGCACAAAAGTATGTTTAAGAAAATTCAATATTAAAAACTATCTAGGGTTGTGAATCTTTCTAATATCTTTTAAAAGATGAAGTGGTTATTTCATGGTTGTGTAATAAATCGGTTTAATAACCTGGAACACTAAATTATGCAAAAGCCTATGTCGATGGTCAGACGCAAATACCCAGTTTAATCTAATTGAACCATATGTCTATGTCAACCAAATTATCTGGATTCATTAAGTTTAAGTTCCAATTATGGCTACCCCCGCCCGACAGGTATATGTCTATCCTGTAAGGAAATCTATTAAAGGGTTATCTATCCTGAAGGAAGATCGTGGGATATTAAGTTTAAGGCTGAAACCTAAAATTCCTTTGTCAAGTTGATTTTAGATTTACCATATCAATCTTGTTGGTGATCAGACAACAAGAAGCATTAAGCTTAAGACTTAATAAGTAAACCTTTAAATTACCCAAACTATAAAATAACCCCTTATAAACCGGTGATATTAGAATTCATCACAACCCCAGATAACTAACTTAGTTACGACACATAACTAGGGCTAGTAAAAACTTAAATAAAATAAAAGACATAAAGTAAAATGCTGAAAAGTAAATTGCTGAAAAATAAATGACGGAAAGTAAATGCTGAAATTAAATACTGAAAATTAAATGCTGAAAAGTAAATGCTGAAAGTAAATTACTGAAAAGTAAATACTGAAAGTAAATTGCTGAAAGTAAATTGCTGAAAAATAAATGCTGAAAGTAAATTGCTGAAAAGTAAATAAAGTAAAAGTACAATAAAAGAAAATGTTGAGGTAAAAGGATTCACTTTTATTATTTCTATTTTAGATATATCCCTTAATATAATATATTAATTTTGCATGATAATTACCAACCAGCCATATAGGCGGTATCCAGATTAAGTCAAATTAATAATTAATTACCAACCAACCAATCAGACGGTATCCAGTTTAGTCAGGTTAAAACCAATTTAAATAATTACCAACCGACCAATATGGCGGTATCCTCGTTAAGTCAGGTTTTAACTAGTTTATATATTATAATTAAGGGAGATTAATCTAAATATTAGTAATAAAAGTTTTACCTTTTACCACAGCAAATGGGAGTTACCTCCTCATTACTGAAAAGTAAAAAACTGAAAATTAAAGAAAGAAAAGTAATGTGCGTAAAAGTAAATTGCAGAAAGTAAAAAACTGAAAAGTAAAGAAAATAAAGTGCGAAAGCGGAAATTAATTACTGAAAGCTGTAAATAAACAAACAAGATACAATCTTCTTAGTATTCTTAAGGAATTCCTTAGAAGAAAGTATGAATTTACAAATGAAATGGCTTGGTATTTATAGGTAAAATTTTGTCTCCATCAAATCATCCACCAAATCCATTATTAATTGCTCCACTAATTGCTCCACCAAATCCATTATTAATTGATCCACTAATTGCTTATCATGTTTGGTGGTGATTTGATAATTTTTATTATTTATTTATTAATTTATTTTTTTGCTTTGAAAATGACTTTAATAATTACACACAACACTCTTCTGGATGGTTCATCAATTTCGGGCATGAAATCTTCAGAATTCGAAATTATTTTGTCTTTAAAAGTTGTAGATCTTTGAGTCTTATTTAATCTGGAACTTGAATCAGCTCCATCCGATATCGGAGTAAAATGTTAAGCCCAAAATACGACAGATGCGCAAAACTGGAATTTCCAAAACTGCACTTCGTTAAAAACGCCCTTTCAAGTTTCCAATCTCCAAAATTAATATGTCAAGTCCAATTTTTGCTCTTATTTGACCCACATTGTGTCCTAAATGATTTCATTGTGTCCCAATATTATTTTATCTGCAAAATAAACTAAAATACATCAAAACGTTCATCAAACCCGAGAAACTAAACAAAATATTAAGTAAAAGGAACGGTAAATATTGATATATTTTCCGCTCATCATTGTATGTAATGTAAATCCCTAGAACAAACTATGTAATAAACAATAATTAAACATTAATCTCATCATGTCTAATAGGATTAGATCTATCCTTCTTGTATTCATAATGAATTTTATATTTTTATTGTTATAAAAAGTTTCCACTCATCAATTCGTATTTTGAAGATCAATTAGAATATATTGCTTAAATGGCTTGCTTTGGACCTTAATGAGTATATGTTCAATAGCATGGCCTGATAAAGAGTACTGTATTATTTTTTAAGGGAAGAAATGGGTTACAATGGAAGAGGGAATCCAAAATTATTAGGGTTATGCTTCAATTAATTGTTTAAAAACCAAACTTGACAAATTTGCAATCAAATGTAATAATACACTACACATGCTCATCAATGAAATATAGCTTTCCACAATTATCCCTGTTACCTCCATAAATTGACTAATTAAAGTGCATAGTTTGGTAGCAGTTGCAACATTGATCTCTGATGTGATAACACTCTCACTCTCATCGTCACAACTCATCTGGGTCCCAACCTAATTACAATAGGGATTTTTGTTTTTAATTTTTAGTTAATGTAGAAGCCCCACATATTAAAACTGACTAGTACTCTTCACAAAATCAAGGGCTCCTTCCTCCATATTAAATTCATGTATAATAGCTACCCAACTGTTTTGAGTTGTCTTGATTTTGGAGGGGGCAATAAGGGAGTTCTTAAAATATGTCTTTATTGAATTAAAAATATGAAAATCATATTATATATTTAAAAATAAAATTTCTTTATTCGGAGCCAAATTTTGAGTCAATTTTTTAGAATCGAGTCAGCACTTATATGGACCGTACTCATAAGGACAGCCTCTACATCATATTTGTACGTTATAAGTTGTATGATTGTAAATCATCTAAGTAGAAGCTTCGTCCTCCTCATAAATTCAACTTAGCTGTTCTAAGCTGCAGATAGTAAAGCATATAGCGTTTTCAAGAGAATGTACTTCATATTTATGCAATTATTTCTTTGCCCGTATTATTATTTTCATTTATTATCTTCTTATAAGCTAAACAGTTCAATCGTACCTGAATATGATTTCTTCTGTCTAGCATTGAAATTCATGAAATAGTGAAAATGACAACATTGTTATTTCCATCTTAAACGAAATACTAACGGGAAATTTTCCGAAATAAATCATTACGTTTATATATATATAATAAATGACCCACTCAAATTTATTTTTTATCAATATTGACAAAGGAAGCGATTTTCTGAACAAAATACCATTTTTTTTTCTAAGATCTCCAAAGAAATACAGCAATAGCACCACGCAACAAACTGCTGCTTGCTGTGTGTTCTTTGAGAGTTTTGGGGAAGAAGAATATTTGGTCAAAAATTTAATTTTTTGGTCACTATAGATAGAAAAATTGAGTTTAATTGTTTATAATATCAAGAAAACTTAATGGGTTATTTCTGGTTTGATGAGGAAATATGTTTTCCACGTCTCAATTCGTTTGAGTTCAGATTTTGTTGGTACTATTTATTTTTGCAATCTTGTTTGATTTGACGCACCGTTTATCCAGGTTCATGTATATTGTTTTAACGGATAAGAATCTTTATATCCCTTGATTACTATTAGAAAATTATTGATAACGAAATTTATGTTACCTACCAAATGCTGCCAAAATCATTTCAATTTATTGAGAGTATTGAATGAAGCAATTATTCCATATTTCTGATGTTCACAAGATGTAATACTTGAATTAGAAGTTAAAGTTGTACCTCTTACATGAGCTGTTTCTAGTGGCGGAGCCACTTAGTGTCCAGTTGGGGCAACTAATTTTTTATTTTTTATTTATTTATTTTTTTTATAAATTATATATATATATTAGTATATATTAGAAAATCTAAATAATTAAACAACACCCATAAATATATTATTTATTAATTTTTTGAGTTGTATTTTTTTAATATAATATGTAGACACAAGCCCAAATTAGTTAAAAAAAATTACAATACATTTTTGTATCAATCTTATTTCTTAAACATATCTAAAATAATTATATTTAATTTGTATATGTATAGATAATTGACTATTTTTCATTTTAAATCCACTCATTTATATGTTTTTCCATTTGCAAAAGAATAGGGATTCTATTACATTTAAATAAAAATAAAAATAAAAATAACTATATTTATACTTAGGTTTGATTATTGATCTTCTAATTTATTGATATATTTGTAGTGATTCTTTTACTATACCACATCGTGTATAGTTATTATGTGTAAAATATTCACATATTAATATAAATATAATTATTTTGTATATATTTATTTTTTATTTATAGTTATTCAAAGCACAAATATTGCGTTTTAGCAGTAAGCTTTTAATAATTTAATTAAAAAAGTGATTAAATCTATAATAAATTAGCGGAAATTTAGTATATAATTTACTACATAAACTTAAAATACATAATTTTAAAAATAAGTTTTTACTTAAATTTTTAGGGTAAATTGGTATTTTTCGAAATTATGGATAAAAATATAATTCTGAAAATTTTTGTTTAATTTATAAGTTTAATACTATGAGCTATTTCATAATTTTCAAAAGTATATGGATCATCTTTTAATTTCAAAAAATATTTATGAATTCATCATATATTATTTTGATAAGAACAAAATTTAACCTCCACTCACTGAAATTTCTGGATACGCCATTGACTGTTTCAAAGCTGCAGTGCTAAAATTATTAATTCGTATATTAATGAATTGGTGGTGACAAGACTTGGTTTGGAATTTGAATCACTCATTTCAATTAAGGAAATGAATTATTAGCGTTTATGCCACGACAGAGAGGGATCATTTCTTATTGAATCAAGCCAACTTGTACGTTCATATTATCAATTGAAGATCGTTGTGTTGGATTTCCAGATTTGGTGGGAAAAACAAATTTTTAACTTCGATTAAACCAATCACCTAGAACTTAAAAGTGTATATGAAAAAAAAAACGTCTCCTCTGAAACGTTTTCAAAATGAATAATTCTTTTTTACTAACGGTCCGTTTGGTTGTAAAAGTATTTCTGATAAATAAATTCGGAATTTTTTAGTGTTTTGATGACATTGAAAAATAAAATCAACTAAAAAAAGATTTCAATCTTAGTAAAACTCATTAAGGGTTTTTAGATACCAACTTAGGAGATAAAATCTTGTAAATCAATTTCCCCAAAAACACGCCTCCTCTCTCTCTCACATGAAGAAACGTAGCTCCTCTCTCTCTCTCTCACACATAGTAGCTTCTCTCTCGAGAGAGATCTCCATACTCTGTGTTTGAAACTCGACTCCGATTGTCACCTTTGAGTGGAGATTGAACTCGTTCAGAGCGTAATGAGACAACAAGTGCTAGAAATTCTATAGTAAAATCAGTGTTCTAAAATGTGCCGTCTAGGCGGCGCGTATAGGTTTGCGGCCTATGATCACCACGCCTGACCCCAAATCATTGGGGTCAACTGCTCGTCGGAATGTGCAGCGTTTTTCGCCGATTCTAACAAATTTTCGCCGTCAAATTCATCGTTGAGTGTGCGCAAATTTAAAAATTAATGGTTTTTTTCCGGCTGAATTTCACACAAAAATTCTAACCATAACCTTAATTTTACAAAATTAACTCTACAACTCGTCAATTTGGAAAAAATAAAACACAATTTAATTAGAGCATAAACCATAATTTCAAAAATCTTGTTGCAAATATGTAGTGTGGTTGTCCCCACTACTTTAATCTAGGGGTGACAATTTGAATTATGATTCATTTATTCGTTCAATTCGATTCACTTTAAAGCGATTACGGTTTGAAAAAATGGATTCGTTTAATAAATGGGTCGATTCGATTCGATTCGTTTATTAAACGAATCGAATACAAATTTAAGCTCATCGATTCGTTTATTCGTTTAGGATTCTTTTTTTTTTTACTTGTTATTGTTATTTTTCAATAAAGATTCGAGAAATTATGACTAATTACTAAAAAAAAAATTATTATCGATATTTGGTGAGATATTTTTAGTAGTATATTAATGACATATTTCATATATATATATATATTTATGAGGAATTAATATAAATAAATTATGGTAAATTATGTTATTGAATAATATTATGACTAAACGAATATTCGTATTTGATTCGTTTAATAAACGAATCGAATACGAATCCTAATATTAGGATTCGTTTAATAAACGAATCGAATACGAATCCATCATATTTTGATTCGATTCGTTTAAGATTCGATACAAATTCTATTCGTTGATTTGTTTGTCACCCCTACTTTAATCTTTATATATCTTTAATTGGATACTTTATTTTCTTTTTGTAACTTATCTCATATCAAATAAGGATAATTATCCCACCACTATTACAAAACTGGCTTTTCATGACGTGAAATTTATGATAATTTTAATAAAAATAGTCATTAAAAATAAAAGATGACGGTTCTTATAAAAACCATCACCTTTTGTTTGATTATTTATGATGGTTTTTCCAAAGAAACCGTCATAATATTTTAAATATGAGAAATAATGATGGTAATAAAACATAACCATCATTATTGATTTAGACATTTTATGTCGGTTTTTAAAAAACGTCATAAATGTAAACGATAATGGTTATAAAACAAATCGTCGTTGTTTTTTAAATAAAAAGATGACGATTATTATATAATAATCGTCATCTTTTCCTTGTTATACATAATAACCGTTAATTAATTTAAATACATATAATTAATTTAAATTTTGTTTTCACCGTTATAAATTTTACGTGTTAATATTTCTAGATATTAGAAATTGGATTCTCAAGATTGAACCACATGCTACAGATAATTTGAACAAAAAAAACTAATAATAATAATATAATAATAATAATAATAATAATAATAATAATAATATAATAATAATAATAATAATAATAATAATAATAATTAATAATACTTACTAATAATATTAGTTATAAATAATTAACGATATTTATGTGCATTTTATAACAATAGTATCATAGCCTAGTGGCAGACTTAGATTGGGTCAGCCATTAGGTTGGGTGGGGCCCATGACAAGCCCCACAATATATATTTTTAATACATCGAAAAAGATGACGATTCTTTTGTAAGAACCATCATAAAAAGTGGACTTTTATGACAGTTTTGTGGTAAGAACCGTCATAAAGAGTCCACTATTTATGACAATTTTAATGAAATAATTGTCCTAAAATACACTTTTTATGACGGTTGTAAAACTGTCATAATAACTCAGGACTTTTTATGACCCAAGATTATATGATGTTTCGAAAAACGTCATAAAAAGCCCTTTAGAACCGTCATAAAATGTCTTTTTTGTATTAGTGCACCATAACTCCTATTGATAAATGTTGACGGCTGATTTTGGCCTCAAGGGCAACAAGGGTTTTTTACCCCCGAGACAATCCTCCCTCAATAGTGAATTTGTTTGGTTATGGGGGACCAAAATCAAACTTAGCAAAAGACAGATAAATACGCCAATTGACAATGATATTTAACGTGGTTCGGCGGATCTTGGTCCGATCTACGTCCACGGGCACAAAAAGGATGATATTTTTATTACTCAAACACGCTTCTCAGCTCTGCTTCTTGATTTTTACAAGTCTGATGGTAATGATTCTGATGATCATTCTTAATGCTCTCAACTTGTTTCTTCTCCCCCCCATTATGCACACTCTACCCTTCTATTTATAATAGTGTAGAAATCAGATTCCTTCTCCTATAAGAATTTCCTAGTTGAAACTATTCCCTTTTCCCATAAGGATTCCTAGTCAAAACTATTCCCTTTTCCCATAAGGATTCCTAATCAAAACTACCTTTACTTTCTTTATCCTACTAGGACTCTGTCTCACCAGTTTTCCCCATGAAAATAGGATAACTTGTCGTCTTATCAGCAAGAATAGGGTGTCATCTTCCGGAGCACGCCTCGCCATATGCTCGGTCTTCATTAGGTCGGTCATAATGGTCATTTGAGCTCAGAATGCTGTTGTCGATCTTATAATGCCCGGTCATCCGATCTTATGTGGTCGGGTTACAGATCATAAGTGCTCGGCCCCTAACTCATTGGTCGGGTCGGTATTAACGATCTCGATCAAGAAGGGAGTTACCCTTTTACCCCTGCCGTGCTGCTTAAATATCATAGTGCCTAAAAAATACCATCAACATCTATCCCCTAGTTCTCGGTAACAACGAGTTTATGAGTTGATGCCGGGAACTATAAAAAAAGATGGTGTGTCGATGAATCCATCGGTGGTCACTCCAAGAAACGCAGAGAAAAATGCATTGGCTGCAAATCTGGTCCTTCCAGCCACCTTCATGTGCTCAGTCAACGAGGATCCCGATATCTACCTGTGGAGAAAATGCTTTGCCCTTATGCTGATGACGATCGACTCGGTGGGACGTAACCCGACCCCGAGCTGAGAAGAACATTTGGCTCTGGAGGAATGTCACCTACCCAGACCAATAGAGGGCCGACCATGAGGGAGATGCTCCGATCCCATGCCGATGATAATTTTCTCGGTGGGACGTATCCCGACCCATAGCTGAAGAAAGACTTGGTTCTGGGGGAATGTTACATCCCCAGTCCAAAGAAGCCGACTCGGTGGGACGTAACCCGACCCCGAGCTGAAAAAAAGACTTGGCTCTGGGGGAATGTTACATCCCCAGTCCAAAGAAGCCGACTCGGTGGGAGGTAACCCGACCCCGAGCTGAAAGAAAGAATTGGCTCTGGGAGAGTGTTACATCCCCAGTCCAAAGAAGCCGACTCGGTGGGACGTAACCTGACCCCAAGCTGAAAGAAAGACTTAGCTCTGGGGGAATGTTACATCCCCAGTCCAAAGAAGCCGACTCGGTGGGACGTAACCCGACCCCGAGCTGAAAGAAAGACTTGGTTGTGGGGGAATGTTACATCCCCAGTCCAAAGAAGCCGACTCGGTGGGACGTAACCCGACCCCGAGCTGAAAGAAAGAATTGGCCTAGGAGAGTGTTACATCCCCAGTCTAGAGAAGCCGACTCGGTGGGACGTAACCCGACCCTGAGCTGAAAGAAAGACTTGGTTATTGGGGAATGTTACATCCCCTGTCCAAAGAAGCCGACTCGGTGGGACGTAACCCGACCCCGAGCTGAAAGAAAGACTTGGATCTGGGGGAATGTTACATCCCCAGTCCAAAGAAGCCGACTCGGGGGGACGTAACCCGACCCCGAGCTGAAAGAAAAACTTGGCTCTGGGTGAATGTTACATCCCCAGTCCAAAGAAGCCGACTCGGTGGGACGTAACCCGACCCCGAGCTGAATAAACAAGTGGCCTCGGCGAAACGAAATCCAGCCCCGAGCCGAATAACCAAGCGGCCTCGGCGGAACGAAATCAAGCCCCGAGCCGAAATAAAAATTGATCTCAGCGGTACAAGAGCAGACCCGAGCCGGAAAGAAACATCGGTCTCGGCGGTACAAGAGCAGACCCGAGCCGGAAAGAAACATCGGTATCGGCGGTACAAGAGCAGACCCGAGCCGGAAAGAGACATCGGTCTCGGCGGTACAATAGCAGACCCGAGCCGGAAAGAAACATCGGTCTCGGCGGTACAAGAGCAGACCCGAGCCGGAAAGAAACATCGGTCTCGGCAGTACAAGAGCAGACCCGAGCCGGAAAGAAACATCGATCTCGGCGGTACAAGAGCAAACCCGAGCCGGAAAGAAACATCGGTCTCAGCGGTACAAGAGCAGAGAGACTACTGCACGTGCAGCAGTCTCGCTGCTGCAGGGCAGTAGCCAGCCGCACAGTGAGGCAGTGAGACTGCCACTGTGCAGCATATATAATAAAAAAAATTGGTGAAAGTCACTTGGAAATTTAATTATATTTTTTTTCCAAATTTGAGATTAATGTAATTTTATTTTTGGTTATCTGTAATTTTAGAAATACCCAAATTGTCAACCCGGTTAATATCCAAATTTATTTATTTTATGTGAATGCATATTTTAAATGTCATATAGAATTAGCAGAATGCCCACTCTTTCATTATAACATGCCATACATACATGTGCATTTTCATAAATTTATTTATGATAGTACATAGTTTATAATTTAATTAAAAACTATTTTAGAATTTTTATCAATTAGTCGATTAAATGAAATTTGTGAATTAATTTTAAATCGTTAAAATGTGTAATGTCACAAAATTTAGTTCTAAGCATTTATAATAAATTGTTTATCATGAATAACTTAGATGTTTCATAATGAATTTAAGTTTTATTAGTAAAGCGGGTAATTTTATTATGAAACAATTAACTTGATAATTGAAGACCTTTAATATTGATTTCTTGGTCTTTTTCCGCTAAGTTTTCAAAACATTAGATGTTTTACATATAAAATCACTAAACTTAAAATAATGAGTGAGTGCGGGTAATTTGTCAAAACGTCATTTGGTCTCCACAGTTAGTGCAACATCGTGAAATCTAAGTGGGGCTTCGTGAAGACTTTAGTTTCATCCTCCTGTTGGACAATTATGACCCACAGCATCACTATTTGTAAAAGACATTGTGATTTTTGTACAAATTAACTATGTGACAAAAGAAATTGCTATTTTATCATTTTGTAATTAGATTACTTGAATATATATATGATAAACGTCCTTATGATTAGTTCCGGATTAATAAGATATGAGACAGTATCAATCCACATAAGGTTTAATCATTAAATATACATAGTCGTAGTATTATCGAGACTGGACATCGATAATGCGGAATAGACTAGTATTGTACTTGTGCGCGTTATAGAAGTTTAACGGCATAGTTCTCATATATTTGGGTATTGGATACTCATGCAAGTGTAATAGGATGTTCAGTTTACCGATGGTACGGAAACAGCTTCGCTCTGGATAGACCCCTCGGAATCCCATTGGTAGTATGACTATGTGTCTATGGGAATCCGAATCAGGGTAGGTGTATTTGGTCTTAACCTGAGACTTGCATCGCTAATACTTGCGAAAATCAGTACGCTTTGGTTTTGATCGTCCGGGGCTTTAACAGGTTCTGTGTACGCCTCTTCTGGGTTTATTGAGAATCGTAGTATATTGGATGTGATGTCAAGATAAAAGTATCACTTTTGTCATATGGAGATGATGATCAAGTAGGGATATAGAACTGATACTTTAATATGTTACAACTATCGGGATAATATGACAAGGTCATGATTATCCGATTAAAGAGACTAGTGTAGGCATTGCATTTTTGCATGTGAAACCCGATGATGAGTCTCAGTTGGAGGCACTATCTTTTTTAGTTAAGGATATTGCGGGAAACGGTCGTCGGAAGGGAATCGGTATTTTCTTAGATCCTTATTCACTTGTTTAGCGTCAAGCTCACTTGTTGGACCTCCGTTTAGAGCACCTTTGGCCCAGAAAAAAACCTGCAAACCTTTTAACCTTGGCCCACAACCCTTGCCACCCACCTAAGCCCACTCACTAAACCAACACAACACCTAGCCCACCAAGCCCACATGCCCAAGGCCCTTAAATTACACCCAAATTAAATCAAATATTAATTAAATTAAACATTAACTAAATAAAATAGTAATTAATTGATATACCAAATTAAATAAAACATAAAATATTATATACTAAATTAAAGAGATGTTATGCCTAATTAAAATCAATCCTAATCAATTAAAATATTGTAATTTCCTGACTTAAAATATTATATACCTAACTTAACAAATTGCATGCCTAATTAAAATCAATCATAACAAATTAAATATATTGTATTCATAATCTAAACCAATCAAATATTCAACCTTCCTAATTCACCAAAATTTGTCCCCACCCTTGCTTTCCTTGTCTAACACCAAATCAAATCCTCTCTTTAATGCCAAAATCCATTCATTGTGAGACAAGAAAAGGCCCTAGCCCTTATCTATATAAAGAACCCAAAACCAAAGCCAACCCCCTCTCCAATCTCTCACAATTCACGTCTCACACATTCACAGCAGCCTTTTGACCAACTCAGCGCAGCCCACAACCTTTCAACGTTCCAACAAATAACACACACTCAAAACACAATAATATACACACGCCCACTTGCCCTAAGACAACCCTCACCTTGACCAGCATCACGCTTATTCCCCCACTGACCGTTCAAAGCCTGCCCACGAGCCACCTAACATGCATAGCCCTTACTGACCTCACCACGCTGCAGCAGCCACCATCACGCACCAGCCCCTTTAAAACAAACCACACGTGAGCAACAAAACAAATAAAAGCCACAATCCACATTGCAGCCACTGCCCACGTAGTTGGCCTCCCTCCACACCATCATCAAACAAACTCTCACAGCCTTTTTACCACCTTCAACGTAGACAAACTTCACGCCTTCACTCACCCAAACACAGCTCACATACAACCCTTCAACCTTGCTCCCATTCACGACCATCATCACCAAACCACAGCCCATCCATTGCCGAGAGAACCCTCCACAAAACAGCCCCTAAACTACCCAGAAACATTCCCCAGAAACCACCCTAAAACAGTGAGCAAACAACCCCAAAAAATCGCCAAAACAATCCCCGAAACACCCAAAACAGTAGCCTTAATAGACCTGAAACAGTGAGCAGAAAATACAGAGGAAACAGCAGCAAAACGGAGGTCAAACAGCAAGCAAAACAGTGAAACAACGAGCTAAGATGCTAAGCCAGTGAAACGGAAAAGTGAGGAGCTTTAACCCTTCCAATCTCCGTGAAACGCAAGTCCGAAAGTCGGCAAAAAAGGTTAGACCTGAGGGTATTATTTTCACACTCGTTTTCAGTTTTATTTTTATTTATTGAGTATTATTCGCATGATTATTATGTTATAATGCATGTTGTGGCCCTTGAGTAGATAAATATGCATGTATTACGAAATATTGTATATTGTGGCCTTGGAATAAAATGAAAGATGTGTCAACTCTCGCGGTATATCGGATGGAAACCCGAACATAAATTTCATAGCCGATTCTGAATGGACGGTAGTATGATCTGTACTCGGGATACAACTCCACGTACCGCTTGAGTAAACGACACATTCTTTTGTTTTATGTTGCTTTGATTTATATATTATTCGTCAGTTAAATTATGAATGTTATTTGTTTGCGCTTCTGTGTCTATCAATGTGAAATTACATATTTACCGTCATTTTGATATCGCATGCTAGTATCACTATGATTTATTTGCATTTCTGTATTCATGAATGCTTGCCGTTATAATGATGTATTTTTGAAAGCATGCAAACTTGGACATATGTTCTATACAAATTTAGATGCAAACTTCATCTTCATGTATGTGAATTTAGGATTATTGTACACTTGGAAAAATATGTTGCTTAGGCTTGGTTAGATTATTGAACAAATCATTTTATTACAAGTGGCATAAGTAAGGGACCATTCCGAACCCAACGGTTTGAGGTCTTCCCTTGCGAAGGGTGAGTGCAGCCTTAAATCTTTGTCCCGGTTCACACCGGGCGGCGACTCCATTATTCTCCGGTTTAGTCCACCGCGGACTACTCCGTACTCCCAACCGGGCTGCGAGCCCGGGATAACATGCGTCGCCCAGTTTCTGTGTTCCCACAACTAGTTGCTAGTGATCCGATATATGCTTCGTATGGGGCAGACACAATTTCGGCCCCTGGCCTAGCATGTGACATCTGATATTGGATCGTAATATGCAATACTTAGTATATTATGCCTGGTATAGATTAAGTATTCCTTAAAAGAATATTTCTGGAGAATTTGGTAGGCATGGGGCTTTGCTAGAAGCCAACCATGTCTTGTAAATCGGTAAGAATGTGGTATGAGGTACGCAAGTATTCGGATAGTCCGACGACCGGATTTACTGCCAACATATCCAGGAATCTCATGGGTCGCTTCCCAAAGATTCACCAATGACGTTTGACTCGAACAGAATTAATCTATGATTAATTATAAGAGAGAGAAAATTAATCTGTGATTAATTACGGTGAGAATTTATCTAGGATAAAATTCGATTAGAATAGAGAGAACGATTAATTTGGAATTAATCGATTAAATAATATATTTGATATATTAATTGAAATTAGATTTCAATGCGGAATTAAAATTAGATTTTAATTCGGGCAAACGAATTAATTTAGAATTGATTCGTAAGCGACTTTAATTATAATGTCGCAACGGCAAATTCGTTAATTCGGAATTAAACGAGCCCGGGCCCGAGCGAAGTTGCGTGTTGGATTGTTCGACTTAAATTCGGAATTTACAAGTGGTGTGACCCACTTGACTTACATCAACTAGTTTGACTAGTGATGGAAGTGGTTACGGTTGAGTGTAAATCTGGATTGCTTGTTTTTCACTCAACCAAAGTCTAACACAGTTTGTCATTTTGGAATGACATATACCAACTTGATTTTTGGTAAATGATAATTGATTTTTTGAAAATCAAATACATAACAAAAAAACAAAAATCTCTCTCCCTCATCCTCACAAAGCCGAGAGTCTCATTTCTGCACTTAGAAATTTTGTTTCAAAATTTCTTCAAGCTAGCACTATCAATGAGTCATTCAAGGTGTTAGGGAAACCAATCCTAGAGTTTCGAACACAAAAAAAAGACTTGGAGCTCTTCATCAACATCAAAAATTTTGAACTTCATACTTCCATCTAATCCGCTCAATGTATGTTTTTCCGCAACTTCTTTGAATATTCACACACATATCATAATTAGAGATCCTTGGCATGTTCTAGGAACACTATCAATGGTATCAAGAGCATTTTCTAAGCATGAAATGAGTTTAGGGTTTATATACTTTAATTTGGGGTTTTTATGTTTTGAGCTTGATTTCTTCAAATTGGTTGTTTGGTTGAGCTTGGATGATGATGAATTAGATTTATACATCTTAGGAATTGAGAAAATGAATTGGATAAATTTTTCCCTAAATTCCCAGCCTTGGCCGAAACTATGACCCTAGTGCATCATGGTGATTTTTTGATTTTAGATCATTGGATGTGTTTAAAGCATGAGATAAATTGATTGTTGATTTAATTGGATTGAAATCAAATTGATTGAAATTTTGTGCTATATTTCTGTGACTATAAGAAGCATGTATAGATTGATTTTGCTTCAATTTGTGTTGGACATGAGTTGGTTAAATTAAAGCATGATTAATTAGTTTAATTGGTGTTTTGGAAATATTGGTTTAACTAATTAATTATGGCTATTACACTTTAATCAAAATTAATGTGATATTTGGAATTTTGTATTAATTAAAATTAGTCTTTAATTTTGAATTGGACTAATATTGTTGTATTTGGGCTTAATGGGCTTGGTTGGGCCAAGCTTGGTTTAGGACAATTGGATTGGATCAAAATTGGGCCTAAAACCATTCCATAAAATCCAAATATAATAATTGGGCCTTTCAATAATTTAATTGGGCCTAATGGGCCTAAATTGATTTTTGGCAAATAGGGTGATTCCTAAATTGGGCCTTGGCATTTAGGTTTGATCCCTATTGGCCAAAGCCCATGCCTTAAGAATTAATTAAAAGCCCATTGGACTTTAATTAAATTGACATTGGATGTTAATTGGGCCTTTGAGACCCATTAAGATTGGATTTAGAATCTAAGTCTAAAAGGCGCTAAAAGAAGTGTAATTATTTAATTTGGAATTAAATTAGAATTGGTATTGAACAAAAATTAAATTGGATTTAAAATTGTAGTTCGATATAATTCAAGAATACGCACTTTGAGTATTTATTCTTAACGAGTTGGACTCGCGCAATCAAATCGTTGTTTGAACATTGGATGATCATTAATTCAAAGATTAATTAATTGGATTAGATTGATTGAATAACATGCTTTGTGTGAATACATGGATGTATTGTATGAATAATGTATATCAGATGGATATTAGAAGGGTGAGGGCAATTTTGGAAATTATTGTAATAATTTAGAATTTATTAAATTGGACCTGTGTATCCAGCCTTTTATCTCTTGACTCTTTGCATTTCTCTTATCACCAATTCCCTTCAATGTTAATGAGGTTTCTTTATTGTATTATGTAATTGGGTAGAAGTTAGAATAGTGCTAGCGGGAGAGAGGAAAATGGAGAGATTTGTTCTAGGACCCATTGTTAAATATCCATCCGCATATCGTTATTATTTATTTCGTGCCTTATTATGCTTTTAGAATGCATGCTTAAGGGTGTATGATGACCATAATCAAAGATAATAAATTGGTTGCCATTTACCGCGAAAAACCCTCAATACAATATTAAACGATTTCCTCCATTGAGTGGTTCTCTCTCAAGATCCAAGATTGGCATTGGTTTGTTGGCCAAAGTCAAGATCAATGTCCATCGCGGATGTGTTTGAACCACGAAAGCTTTGTTCCATATCGCATGTTTTGGGCGGTTGTGACTTGTTGGCCAAAGTCATGTCACTTCTAGTTCATCGACGTGGATTACGAAGCTTTCCCATTGTCAATGGGTTCTGCTTAACTGGAATCATTAAGCTTGTTGAGCCAAAGCCAAGACTTAGTTGATTCAGAGGAAAATGTTAGGAAATATATTCGATATATTGACATAATATTGTATATATGTTTTGGACTTGGAGATCCACCTACCGGATCTAGGAATTGGATGAGATCCAATTGATCTTAGAGATCTACCTAGTTAAGTTTCATACAGCTTGTTGGCCAAAGTCAAGGTTGTGTGTTTTTAACGGCATCTTAGCCCACTAGGAAACTAGGTTTCCCGAGCACTCAACAGATGGTTAGAGGCTCGCCGAAAAATAGTGGGAGGCCAGTATTGAATTTACAATTTCGTTCAAATACTTTCCAAATACCCGTTTTCAAATTATTTTCGTCATTTTATATATTTATATTAGTTGGACTAATATTTTATTATTTTTTGTAACACAATGGACTGTACCCAAAATCGTTAATTGAATAGTTAGACTATTGCAATTAAGATGGCTGGAAATGTCAATGTTAGAGACATTATCATGGGCGAAAATGTCTTTAATGGTGCGAACTTTCCTGACTGGGATATGAACCTCAGGATTGTCCTGGGGGATGAGAGATTGCTCAATACGATAGAGAGACCTCTTGGGCCTAAGCCCGTAATTGAACAGCTGCTTGAGCTTGAGCTTTGGAAGACTCACAGTGATGACAACTCAACTGCTTAATCTGTCATGCTTGCTGCAATGACCCCACAATTTCATCGTCAAAATAAGGGATTGGATCCCTACGAAATGATGTTGAAATTAAGGGACCTTCACTGATCTAACCTTAGATCGCAGAGGTACGAATTACAGAAGAAGCTCTTTCGCTCTCGCATGTCAGAGGGTACATCTGTTGAGCACCATGTATCGCAATGATTGTTCACATCGAATAGTTGGGACATCTAGGCATAGTCTTCGAGGCTGAGACTTCCATAGATTTGATCTTACAGTTTCTTCCTGACAGCTGTAACGGTTCATCATGAACTACAATATGATGAACCAAGAAAATACTCTTGGAAAGATGATGACAATGCTGAAAGAGGCAGAAAATGAGCTTTTAAAGGGCAAGAAGTGCGAGGCGCACTTCACTTCGACATCTCAGAATGCCAAGGCTTGGTCGAAGGCTTCTAGAGGTGTGAAGAAGAAGAAAAAGAGAAAGGGCAAGGCCAAATCATCAAAGTCTTATGGAAGGCAAAAGATAAATCCCAAGATGTCTGCCTACAGTATGGCAAACGGGGCCATTGGAAGCGTGACTGCCGTGAGTACAAGGCGCACATGAATGAAGTGAAAGCAGGCAAGGCACCGACTTCAGGTAGTTTGTTATTGAAATAAACATGTCTACTTCTAGTTTTAAAAATTGGATTTTTTATTCTGGTTGTGGTACTCATATATTTACTGATGTGCAGGATCTGCAGATTAGCAGGAGACAGGCTTCAAGAGAGATCGACCTCCGAGTTGGAAATGGGACTAGAGTCGCCGTTTTGGCTGTTGGGACCTACATTTTGGAACTGCCATCGGGGCATGTACTTAATTTATCAGACTGCTATTATGTACCTAGTTTGACTAGAAACATTATATCTATATATTGTTTAACCCAATGTGGGTATATTTTTGTATTCAGAAACACCGGGTTTTTTTTATTAAAATGATTTTGAGATATGTAATGCTAATGTTAATAATGGTCTTTATACTTTGAATATAAATCAATCTCAAACACATAACATGACAAACAAAATGCTTAAATTAAGTAACAAAGATGAAACTTATATGTGGCATTGTCGTCTGGGACACATAAACAAGACTCGTATATCCACACTTTCGAAGAGTGATACTTGGACGGATTTGATCCAAATTCATATGACGCCTGCGAATCTTGTTTATTAGGCAAAATGCCTAAACACCTTTTAGCGATAAAGATGCACGAGCCACCGACTGTTAGCCCTCGTTCATAGTGACGTATGTGGGCCCATGTCTAGTCAGGCTAGAGGTGGATATGAATACTTCATAACCTTACGGATGATGCATCACGTTATGGTATGTGTATCTTATGAACACAAGTCAGAACTTTGAGAAATTCAAAGAGTTTCGACACGAAGTAGAAAAACAGACCGGCAAAAGTATTAAAAAACATTATGGTCGGACCGTGGTGGAGAATACTTAAGCAATGAGTTTCTAGATTACTTGAAAGAGTATGATATTCTTTCACAGTGGACTCCTCTCGGAACACCTCAATTAAACGGTGTGTCCGAACGGAGAAACTGAACTTTGTTAGACATGGTAAGGTCTATGATGAGTCGCACTGAGCTACCAATTTCCTTATGGGGATATGCATTGAACAATGCAATACTTATTTTGAATAAGGTTCCGTCAAAGTCTGTTGAACAGACTCCATAAGAAATATGGACATGAAAGAAATCGGGTTTCACATTCCTGAAGATTTGGGGATGCTGGGCATACGTTAAACATTTGGATGGTACCAAACTAGAACCCAAATCAGATAAGTGCCTATTTGTAGGTTATCCTAGGGAAACCAAAGGATATTAATTCTACCACCCACAAGAGAACAAGGTATTTGTTGCTCTACATGCGATTTTCCTCGAAAAGGAATTCCTAAATGCAGTGGTAAGTGGGAGGAAAGTAGAACTCGATGAAAATCATGTGATACTGTTCCTGGCACCGATTCCTTAACAGAACACGAATAGTTCATCAGGGATGAAACTGTACCACAATCTTCTAATACACAAGAACCACGTAGATCAGAGAGAGTCAGAAAAACAACCTGATAGGTATGGGTTTCTGATCTCACCTCACGTAGATATTAATCTTATTGAGGATATGACCGGCTACGTATGAGGAAGCGATACAAGGTATGACTCCGCTTTATGGAAAGAAGCCATGAAGTCCGAAATGAATTCCATATATACCAACCAAGTTTGGACACTGGTTGATGCACCAGAAAGCGTAAAGCCTATTGGTTGTAAATGGGTCTTCAAGAAGAAAACAGACATAGATGGCAACATACAAACGTACAAAGCTAGGCTTGTAGCGAAAGGGTATCGTCAACGACATGGTTCCGACTACGACGAAACTTTTTCACCTGTTGCCATGATTAAATCCATTTGGATAATGCTTGCTATTGTTTCATATTTTCGATTATGAATATGGCAGATAACGTCAAAACCGTTTTCCTTAACGGAAACCTTTTGAGGGATGTTTATATGTATCAGCCTGACGGTTTTGTCGTACCAAACATGCAAACAGGTTTACAAGTTAAATCGATCCATTTATGGATTGAGCAAGCATCACGTTCTTGGAACCAACATTTTGATGAGATCATAAAAGAAGATGATTTGTTCAAAACGAAGATGATCCTGTGTATAAAGAAGGTTAGTGGGAGCGCACTGATATTCATTGTCCTTTATGTAGATGATGTATTGTTTATTGGCATAAACATTCCCATGCTACAATCGTTGAAAACTTGGCTTTCATTAAAATTCTCCATGAAAGATCTGGGAGAAGCATCTTTTATTCTGGGAATAAGGTGTTGGAGTTTTATTGCGGAACACCGGTAACGCAGTGGAAAAGCGGGACGGGGCAGAAATCGTATTTCAAAAAACTTTTTCAAAATACTGAGTAAATTATTCAATATCTAATATGAATAATCTCTTCAGATTTCACCTAAACCCAAAAAACATTACTCCATTCATGATCCGATCAGATGAAGTAATATCCGGACCACAAGCCCATGTCCGAGCATATTAAGCCACGATCTGACCATATGTGGTCACGATCCGACCATATGAGGTTATTCCGACCACATGGGGTCATGATCCGACCAAACTAGGTCCTACCAGACTAGAGACGACTATATGAGGTCCAACCAGACCAGGTCCGACCAGACTAGGTCCGACCAGACTAGGTCCGACCAGACTAGGGCCGACCAGACGAGGTCCGACCGGACCAGGGCCGACCAGACGAGATCTGACCAGACCAGGTCCGACCGGACGAAGGCCGACCAGACGTGGTCTGACTAGACCAGGGTCAACCAGACTAGTATTATACATGCATCATATACACATCCAAATACACAACATAAATGAAAAAGCCCGAAAGTGGGAGAAAGCCTAAAAACTTAATTTATTAGACCAAATTAATTAAATCCAACACTTCAATAAATTTTCTTAAACACCAAACAAGCCTCACCACAATGAAATAACTATAGAACAATTCTAGGTCATTTAAGAGTGGGTCAATAACTCTAGAATGGCAACAAGTTTCTCAAACCATCAAAAGAATGCTTATAAACACATTATTAACATTCTATGATCTTTATACATGCTCAACCTTATCCAAAACTTCCATCCTCCAAAAATACAAAGAATAAATAATAGAAAAACATAAGAACATCACAAGATGAAGCCCACAATAAGAGGAACATTTTTCTCTCTAATGGTAAGTTTGAAATACTTACTAAATTCCAAGCTTTTATTTGTTTTTGCTTTTCTTTCTCTCAAGCTTCTTTGACTTCCTTTTAATGGAGTTTTTGGATGAGATTTTTGCTTAATGAAAATATCCAACACTTTTGCTATTTTCTAGCTTGGTCGAATTCAACAACAAGGGAAAATATTAATATTTTTTCATTTTATTTCATTCAAGCCAACTTGGCCACTTTCTTTTGAAATCATTAACTCTTTAATGAATTTCTTAAAGTCAAGTATAGCATCTTTATGTCATCTCAATGATTATCATAACTTTAATACATTTATATTTTAATTAAATTAATCATTTAACAATTAATTAATTATTTAAATATAAATATATTAATATATGTATTATATTTACAATAAATATCAAATACATATATATTTATGATATAATCAAATATCTCAATTTGACAATTAATTATGTGTATTTCATAAAATCTAACATTAAATGCAAATACACAAAAATAGGATGACTATTAGGTCCCAATACATGTATTTTTCGTTTAACCTTTAAACGACTTTATAAATAATCAATATTATATAAATCCGATTTGATGATATTTCAATGAAATACAAGAAAGGTAAGTATGATAAATAACCAAACTAGATTAGCAAAGAATAAGTAGTTCAGTATTGAGATATCAGAGTAGCGCAGCAGAAACGCGATGGAGACTGACTTAATAGATGAGGATGTAATAACTTGATGAGTATATTTTAAATGCATGAAAATATAAATAGTAAACAGGATTTAAAGTTTGTGTATGATCAATTAAGGATACTGGTAACAAGTAACTTGTTTGGGAAATGATTAAGAAATAAAGAATTAGTTCAACCCAGTAAATGTTTGCTTGGTCACATAGACAACCAGGTTAGTAAAGAAACAGGATTCATACTTTGCATGTGTTTGACGCACAAAGAATGAGCATAGTTACTTAATGAGTCATTATGACTCACACCATAATAGTTTTTGTTAGTTTTGCAGTTTGTGACCTGATCGGTCAACCACATACATCAGAGCTTGAGGAGCCGAATAGCAGCGTTGCAGTCAGCCAGTCACCAGGTCTTGGGGGAAATAAAGAGTCTAGTAGTTTATGTTTTAGATTGTATAAGCTGTAACGTGCTGAGCACGATTTTATTTTAGAATTTTTTTGTATATACGTACTTTCGGGCACGGAGCCCTGGTTCTATTATGTCTGCATCATATTTTAGTTGGGCCCTTAGATTGCATTAATGTTGAGATACCGGCCTGAGGCCGAGATTTTATTTTCATGTTGTAAATGGATGCTGGCTATAGGCCAGGTGGCATGATGTTACGAATACATTATGCCAAATTTTTTTTCTAGAATCAGAGGCTTATGGAGATGGGTTTAGCCTGTCTCCAACCGGTAACATCGCTGCTAAGGCGGGATGTTACACTTCTCGATATAGACAAGAAGGTGCTATCACTGATGATGGAATAGATGACCCATTGACATATAAATGTGCAATGGAAGATCATGACAAAGAGAAATGACTTGAGGCTATGAAACTTGAGATGAAATCCATGTATTCAACTCAGTCTGGGAGCTTGTAGATCTACTTGAAGCACTAACCAATAGGGTGCAAATGGATCTACAAAAGAAGAGGGGAGTGGACGGTAATGTAGAGACATTCAAAGCAAGGATAGTGGCAAAGGGTTATACCTAAAAAGAAGGAGTTGACTATGATGATACCTTTTCACCAATAGCCATACTGAAGTCCATTCGAATCTTGCTTTACATTGCTGCTCATTATGATTATGAAATTTGGCAGATGGATGCCAAGACAGCCTTTTTGAATGGCTATCTTGAAGAGACCATCTATATGGAGCAACCAGAAGGTTTTATAAGTAAGGACGAAAAGCAAAAGGTTTGCAAGTTGCAAAGGTCTATCTATGGACTTAAACAAGCGTCCAGATCTTGGAACATGAGATTTGATGAGGCGATCAAATCTTATGGTTTTATCCAAAATCCTGATGAATCTTGTGTTTATAAATTCATCAAGGACAAGCGAGTGGTCTTTCTAATACTTTATGTTGATGATATTCTACTTATTGGGAATAATGTAGAACTGTTATCAGATGTAAAGGTTTGGCTGGCTGAACAATTCCAAATGAAAGATTTGGGAGAAGCAAGTTATATTCTTGGGATCCGTCTTATTAGATCGCAAGAAAAAGCTACTAGTATTGTCTCATGCACTGTATATTGACAAGATGCTTGTTAGATATTCAATGCAAAACTCCAAGAAAGGTAATTTACCTTCATGTCAAGGAGTTGTTCTTTCTAAAAGGTTGTGTCCTTCGACACCCCAAGAGGAAGAAGATATGAGACGAATTCCATATGTGTCGGCAGTGGGGAGCTTGATGTATGCTATGCTATGCACAAGACCTGATATATGCTATGCAGTGGGAATAGTTAGTCTTTTCAGTCAAATCCAGGATTAGATCATTGGGTTGCAGTTAAGCATATTCTCAAGTATCTACGAAGAAAAAGGAATTATATGCTTGTTTATTCTGGCAGGGATTTGATTCCGATTGGATATATTGATTCTGATTTTCAATTAGATACAGATGATCGAAAGTCGATATCTGGATTATTATTTACTCTTGGTGGTGGGGCTATAGTTTGGAGAAACGTCAAACAATTATGTGTTGCTGATTCAATTATGGAAGCCGAATATGTGGTTGCTTGTGAAGCTGCCAAAGAAGCGGTTTGGATCCGAAAGTTCTCTACTGATCTGGAAGTGGTTCCAGATATGGACAAGTCATTGCCACTTTATTGTGATAATAGTGGTGCAGTGGCTAATTCCAAAGAACCAAGAAGCCACAAGAAATCAAAACATATTGAGAGGAAATATCATGTGATTAGGGACATTGTGCAACGCGGAGACGTGGCTGTTATGAAGATTCCATCAGTAGAAAATCTAGCCGATCATTTTACCAAGACGCTGCCTGCAAAGAGTTTTGAGGGGCATCTAGAAGGATTAGGGATTAGAGACATGTCTTATTTGCTTTAGGGCAAGTGGGAGTTTGATGGGATTTTAATGCCCGGCAAGCAAATTGTTGGACAAAATGACCCATAGCGTCACTATTTGCACAGATCATTGTGTTGTTGTAGCAAATTAACTATGTGACAAGGAAATTGCACTCTCATCATTTATGATTAAATCACCATAGATATATAAATGAAGAGAGGTCCATATGATTAGTTCCTGGATTGAGATGATATGAGACAGTATCAGTCTACTAAGGATTAATCATTAAATATCCCTAGCCGGAGTATTATCGAGACTGGACATCGATAATGCGGAATATGCTAGTATTGCACTTGTGTGCGTTGTGAGGGCACAACGGCATAGTTCTCATATATATAAGTACTGGATACTTATGCAAGTGCGATAGGAGGTCGTGTTTCACCGATGGTACGGGAAACAGCTTCGCTCTGGATAGACCCCTCGGAATCCCATTGGTATTATGACTATGTGTCTATGGGAGGCCGAAATCAAGGTAGGTGTGTATAGTCTTAACCTGAGACTTGCATCGCTAATACTTGCGATAATCGGTAGACTTTGGTCTTGGTGGTACAGGGCTTTAACCGGTTTTGTGTACACCACTTCTGGGTTTATCAGAGAGTCGTAGTGTATTGGGTGTGATGTCAAGACGGAAGTATCACTTCAGTCATATTGGAGATGATGTCACACAGGATACGGTACTAGTGCTCTTGAGTGATGCGCATCCAATCATGATATTATGACCAGGTCATGAATATCTGATTATAGAGACTAGTTACCAGACATCCGACATGTGCTTCGGACGGGGCAGACACTTATCCAGCCTCAGCCCTAGCACGTGACTATCCGATACTGGGCCGATATACACATACTACGGTATACTACTACTACGCTTGATACAGATCTATATATTCCTGTAAGAATATTTCTGGAGAATTGGGTAGGCATGGCGCTTTGCTAGAAGCCAACCTTGTCTTGTAAATCGGTATAAACGTAGTACGAGGTACTTACGTGTTCGGATTATCCGACGACCGTATTTACTGCCAACATATCCGGAGATCTCATGGGTCGCTTTCTGAAGATTCACCGATGATGTATAACTCGCACTTAATTAATCTAGGATTAATTAGAAGAGAGAGAGAATTAATCTGGGATTAATTGCGGAGATATTTTATCTGGGATAAAATATTAATCAAAGAGAGAGAACGATTAATTTGGAATTAATCGATAAAATAATATATTCGATATATTATAAGAAATTGGATTTCGACGCGGAATTAAAATTAGATTTTAATTCGGGCGAACGAATTAATTTAGAATTAATTCGTTAGCGACGTGAATAGTGAATTCGCTAGGCGTATCATTTAATTACGACGCGACGGAAAATTCGTTAATTTGGAATTAGCGAACCCGAGCCCGAGAGTGATTGCGAGCGCATTCGCATTTCGAATTCGAGCGCGGCACGCAAGTCACATCAAGCGTCAAATCGTTAATCACATCATGTGTCAAATCAATTGTCACTTTGAGTGATGTGACTTGACAACATGTCACTTTATTAAAGTGATGTGATGTGACTTAAAGTAAAAAGTAGAAATGATGAAAAGCATTAATAGACTTTTGTATTAAAGTAATACATAAGTTTATTTATTATATTTACTTGGTAAATGAAATAAATATATAGAAAAATGAAAAGCTTTATCTTCTCTCTCTCCAACTTTAGGGCATACGGTTTTTCAAGGAACCTTTCTCTCTTTCCCTCCTATTCTTCTCTCACGGCTTCACTGCCGATTTGCTTCAAAATTTTTATGGTTTCACCGAATTTGTGAAGAGCAAAGGAAGAAGAGTAGTGCTAGCACACACCTAGGGTTATATTATGGTGATAGGGAAACGAATTTGTGAGCTTGGATTTATTTTTGGAGCTTGAAGCTTTGAGCTTCCATGGAGTCATCAATGGCCGAATTTGAAAGCATCAAAACATCCCCACCGAGCATCACAGCAGCTCAATGGAGTCCAAAACCGAGCTTGGAGGGAGGTAAAAACGCAACTTGTTCTTCCTAGCATCAAACCCATCAATGTGAGTATGAATTCCGCCTTACTCCTTTGTGTATTCAACTCGTTTTTATGCATGTTTGTTGATCTTGGGACTTGATTGAAACTCTACACAAATGTGTTCGAAATATGATTGATTAATAAATTTATGATTCGATTTTATTCCATGTATGCATTTTGATTTGCTTTATAAAATTCATGAAAATTCCGTGATTATTTATGTAGCTTTAAATTAAATACATATGTATATGTAAAATGTTACATAGATATATGCATGGATAAAATTTAACGAGTAATAATCAAAATTTGTCCATGACTATGATTTGAAGTTGGGAATCTTCAAATCCAAAGTCATAAATACAGTTCATTTCATTATGAATGATATAGTTTTATCCAGACTATATTATGTAGTGACATAAAAATGAATGTATTTTATATAGTAAGATTATATTGGACAAGACCAGATAAAATTGAAAAGTTCTAATAATTTCGTTAAATAAAGAACATCAATTTTATCATAATGATGGTCATATATGAGATGATCTTAATTCATTATATTTAGCAGACTTCTTTATCATATTAATTTATTCTTTAATTTACTCGGTACGTCTTTGTATTTATTACATTTCAAAACCTTGTATTTTGTTAATGAGTTGAATGAATAGCTGGGAATGCTAACCTGATACAATGATATCCGTTCATAAGATTCCCTTGTTTGTTAGTTTAGGACCTGAACGATTTGCACGCAAATTCATAAAAGTTATGAATTAGTTGTTCACTTGAGAACTAATGGAAGTCAAGGATAAAGATGTAATTGGAGAGGTTAACGAATTTTTTATACCTAGCTCCTTTACGAATCTGTTATGGAGGATCATTGCATAGGTAATGACTATATCAATGGACAAATACTTTGAGTAATTAATTCTATATTCTGAGAGTGCAATTCTGGGTATTTAGTAGAGTTACTCCAGAATTAATAATTTCGTTTGATTAATAAAAGAGTTTATACTTAATCGATGGAATTATTGGAGCTTAGAATTATAGATCCATCAGTCCCCTCGTCGTCTTCTATCACTATTCAAACGATTATAATTGCGAAGAAAATATTGTGAATTATATAAAATTATGAATTATTTTACACTCTAATTATTCTATATAACTCTTGTTTGGAAATTATGACAAAGGTTGTCCTAATATATTTATCAATAGATAATGTATCTATTTATTATATTATGAAAATTAATATTTAATTAATTTGATTAATTAAATTTTAATTTAATGGGATAATATTTTCAAAAGTTGAAAACTTTGAAAATTGTTTTTTTTAATGAATTATCTTTGATAATTTATAGGATAAATATTAAAGGATTTTATTTTGATTTTTTGAAAATCAAAATTAATAATATCCTTAATGGATTTGCTTGATAACAATTGGATTTTGATCAAAAGTTGATCAAGAGAAACAAATCCTTTTTAAAATGAAAAACGTGAGCTGTGTTGGATTTAATTTAAATCACATTTTGATCATAAAAATAAAAGCACAAAAAAAAAAAAAAAACGTTGGTGGTGCTGGAAAAAAACTAAAAGGAAAAAATATTCTTTTATTTTTCTAAGTTTGATTTTGAGAAATCAAAAAGAAAATAACACCTGGGATTCGTCTCATGTGCTGAGTACAAATCATTCAATAAATTAGAGTGTTCTTCGTAATTATTTTTCACGCGCACACTTGCCGTTGGAGGTGAGGAGATAAGTCGAGGAAGATCGTGGTTCAAAGAATCGTGATTTATAGAGATCCAGATCTGTAGGTATATTTATGATTTAAGTTCTAAATATTTATGTTATTAAATTACTAGAAAAATACGAATCCGGTTTTTATTATACATGTAAAATAATTTTTTTTCCTGTTACTTAACATGATTTCCGCTGCGTATGAACTCTGAAAACCAACATATGGATCCTACAAATAATTATCTGATTTGAAAAATGATTGTGGGGATGTATGTTAGGTTTGATAGTGCAATCACACACACTAACTTTCGAGATATGAAATTTTTCTTAGATATAAAATTGCGTGAAGGAAAGGTAAATGCTATATTTGGTCTTATAGACCTAATTGAGGCTCTGGAAGAGCCATAATCTTATTAGCAAGTGGAATAAAATTATGCATTTAAAATACTCTATATTCAAGCAGATCCAGTCGAAATCTGATAAGTTTCAGGATATTCGTAGAAATGAGTATCATATTAAGACATTAGATGAAAACAATATAGAATATATTTGTATTACCAAAAACATCTCAGATAAGAAATATATATTGGAAAAACTTCTAGCTTTCTCATCTGGATTGTATTATACAATCACTAATGCAATAGAAAGACATGTAATGATGAACTAGAAATTCAAAATACAAAGATGTTTATGTTATGGTATAATCATCTTGGTCATCCAGGAGCTATAATGATATGTAGAATAATTGAAAATTCTAATAGGCATAATTAAAGAACCACAAGATTCTATTAATAGATGATATCAGTTACACCGCTTACTCACAAGATAAACTTGTGATACGCCCATCTCTATCTAAGAATGCCCTTGAATTCCCATAATTCTTACAAATATTCAATGAGACATATGAGTCCAACCCATACATAAAGTGGACATTTCCATTACTTTATAGTTTTGATTGATGCATCTGCACGGTAGTCACATGCAACATTGCATTTGTCCAAGCTACTTTCCCA
>SKCR01029318.1:0-144479 GCA_019454045.1 Zanthoxylum bungeanum
GCTAATGGGCTCCAGGTTTAGTGGTTGGTCTTGGGGTAAATATCGATTTTATCCATGGGCCCAAATTTGGCCCGTACACAAGTAATATGTATGCAGTGGATTAGAAGTAAAATTTTGTAAACAATATAGAATAAAGGAAAACGAAGCAGAATTTTCCATAAAAAATTACACACTGCTTTAGTTATGGATTTGTATCCCAACAGTGTCTCCCACTACTTTACGTAATACCGTAATCCCCAACGGACAATGGGAATTCAATAATTAAATCAAATTCCATAGTGAGAGTATGATCCCATGAATATATTTCGACTCACAGCTTTGCACGATCTCGCCTACGTATATTCATTAAGTAGACAACTCATTGTCAATCACTCACCAGTGACTCCTGGTTTTGGTCCTGACCGTTTCTCGCTGTGACAGCTTTGGCACGTTCACAGGGTGGCGTATCAAGGCTACACTTTTAAATGAAAAACTCAAGCTGCCGATGTAGTCCTGACAACTTTGGCACGTTCAAGATTTCCACTTTCACTTGAATTGTCTAGTATCAATATACAACATGTATGGATAATAATTCTATAACCTACACCCTCACAGCTTTGGCAAGATCTCGGATGCAGTTATACAAAAATACCCATAAACCGTAATGACAAGACGGACAAGAAATATGTATCCAATATACATTACTTTACAGCCATATTTCTTAGCGGGGATTTTCCTATGGAAGCTATAATCTACATCAAATGCAGAATTTTAATGTAAATCATTTTCTAAATATTTCAATTCTACCTTAGAAAACATAACACATTTAACTATTATATTTCAGTTACATTTCCGTTAGTGTAGAACCGAAAAGTAAAGAAAACATATCTAGATAACATGCATGTGCAAACCTTAATATTGGATTAAATACCAAATATCAAGCATGAATAATGTAATGGATGAAGCATCAGACCCGCTCTGATACCAATTTTGTTAGGGTTTCGGGCGAAGGACGCATCAGAAACGCGGTCTGGGCGAAATCGTATTTAAAAACTTTTTCAAAATACCAAATAAATTATTCAATATCTAATATGAATAATTTATTCACATTTCACCTAAACCTATTTATTCAATATCAAATATTGACATAAATAATATTGAAACTTCGCGAAACTTTTACGAAAACCGTTTTTCCAAAAAATGACGCAAAACACATTTTCGACTGAAGCGACCACCCGACACTTATGGCGACTGCCCAGGTCAGCCCCAATAGTGTCAGGGAAGATCATGGGATACCCAAACAATTATGGATTCACTGTTTGGACAGCCGTCATCCGGTTGGCTCAAAATCCACTCGGTAACGTCGTTTTTAGCCGTTTTCGCTTATTTCAACTCCGAAACACTTTCCAGAAATTGTTCCAACTCCCAAAACACATCCATTACATTTTTATGACATCAAATTCATCACAAAATTTCCAGTTTTGCATAATCTGATCCAGGAATCAAAAATTCCAATTTTCATGCTTTAAATCCAAATTTTCAAGATTAATCTAATTAATCATAACACCAACCAAAGTCACCACACATGAACAACCCAAGAACAATTATTTGTGTCACAAGAGTGGTCATAACACTCTAGAATAGAAACTCATCAACAATTGATCAAATTGGACAATAATTACACTAATTACTGCCAAAACTACTTCACACATGCACCATGCTTCCAATTCCATCCACCACAACCAAAAGCCCCAAATTCTAAGAGAAAAGGAAACCCTAGAATTATACTAGTTCATCAAGTAAACAAAAACATGCTTTCAAGCTCAAAGGGATATAGAATTACCTTTAATTCCCAAATTCCTCCAAGCTTTTTTCTTGATTTTCTTCTTTTTTCTTTCATGATTTGATTAAACAAATTCTTGAGGTTTTTCTTCTCAAAGTTTCGGTCATGGTGTGTTAGATTAGGAAGATGAATTTTTTTTTTTTTCTTTTAAAAAGAATTAATCGACTTTTTGGGGGCTTTTTTTTTTTTTTATCAATTTGCATTTTTTAATTTCATTAAATTAAAAATCAAACAGATAAGCTCAAAGGTGGACAAATCAAATTTGAACATCTAAGCTTAATAAAGTCATGCCATTGAACCAATCATAATTGGACAAATTCCATAACATTTATGGAAACAATTTAATTAATAATCATTTAAATATTTAACAATTAAATATTCAATTAATCAATTAATATAATTTTTATTATATATGTATTTTATTTACAATAAATAACAAATATATATATTTATGGCATGTGTCAAAATCTCATTTGACGAATAATTAATGTGTATCTAATCGTATTATGTATCAAATACAAATACACAATAATTACGATTGACCAAAAATGCCCATATGTATGTGTTATTGTTTAACCGATTAAACGATCCGAATTAACTCATTTAATCCGGTGAAGTAATATGAATAATCCTTATTATTCATATCGAGTTGCCCAAGTGCTCAACGAGTACACTTCATATTGTGGGACTCTATAAGTTTAGGTTTATCCATCACGAAATCCAATTTCATGTCCATAATCCACCCACTCATGGATTATGACGACCACATATAATCTCGCTAAACTATACAAGCCGATGTCATAGCATACGTATAATCCCTCCCTCACAAGCTATCCATATTATACCCGGGGTATAGATAAAAATGTCAAACCCGTTTGGTATAATATAGTCGACTTTCAATTTACGATCTCTAAATAACACTCGGAACAGATTTCTGAAGTTATACCATCGCCATGGATTTACTAGATCGTAAACATGTGCGGATGCCTATGCCCTATACACAGAACTGACAGATCCTATCACCAAATAAGCAATTCTTCGATGGATGGTTTTGATTTATGAAGAAATTTTTATGTTTGTGATGGATATAAGGGATATAATGGTTCAGTGGGATATATGAGACCTTCATTGTTGGGCGATATAAAATGCTTAGTTTTTTCCATTTTGAATTGCAGTTGAATGTGAAATAATCCCCTAGGTGGTTGCCCACATATATCTCACAGCTCATCATTTTGCTCTGAAAGGCTTGAGCATATATTGCGTTATTTCTCTCTGACATTCACTGATAAGTATTGACATGGTCAACATATCTCATAAAATCGGACTGTGTCTCACCAATATGGGGTGTAGCATCACCTTTTATAATTCTTAGTGCCTCCATTTCCCAATGATACTCCATTAGTTCGACCATCTGAAATCAAAGAAAAATAAATAAAGATAAAAAAATGGGAGGGGTGTTTATGTCATGACCCCCTCCCTAGAGCAGGCCAAACCCTAGAAAGGGGTTCGCGGACCTCGTTATTTCGAGAATTATACATGTCATACAATTCAAACATATACACAAAAATAATACTTCTTAAATTATAATTTAGAAAATCTATGAATAAAGTCTCCAATAATAAGGTTTACAACACAAGTCTTAAAATCATGAAAATAATGTCCAAAATATCTGGACCAACCCCAAGAGTGACCGTGGCACGTGGATCAAATCCTGATACTGGTACTGCTGTGCTGGGAAACTACTTGAGATGTTTGGAAAAAATTGGGTGAGCTTAAATAGCCCAGTAAGTAAAACACTTATACTCTCAACCTGACATCACCAATAAAATATGGATATGTGTGTGTGTGTGTGTGTGTGTATATAATAATAATGTTTGAAAATAACATACATTATAATAAGCATTATCTTAAGCAACCATTCTCACAATAATACAAACATCCATCAAACATGTTTGCTAATCCGGGTTCCGGTATGATAGTGGATTGAACCAATAGGAGAGTATCACATCACAACTTCCAAGGTTTCCTACCATATCATCTCGCCTAAATCTATAAGTGGGAACTGAAACACGCTCCATCACTAATTTTGCATAATATCGCATAACCTCGCATCACATCTCATTTCATCCCATCTTATAATACACGTTGGAAAATCTAATAGATAGAAGAACGTAGGGTTGTAATTTCACTTAAGCACGTATATAATATGTTCAAGCACTTTGGGTTGTTGTTATTAATTATTAACTTAGAACAATAAATTATTCACAAGACACTTTCGATGGTCAGGTGATAATATTCAGAATAAATCAATTAACTATATGTTTATGTTAATACATTAAACCAAATTTATTAATATCAAGTTAAAATATTGGCTATGCATGTCCTGCAGGTATATGTGTATCTTGAATGGAAATCTATTCAACGAATAAATCACGCGTTATTATTCCCACGGCTAATCCAAAGTCACTGTGTCGAGTTCCTAAGGATTTACCAAAAATATTTTTTGTTGGCCTGACAAATAAAATATGCATTCAAAGCAGAGAGAATAATAAATAATCAATAAAAAACCCAAAAGAATAAAAAAATATATAATTAAATTAATTAAACATGTTTGAGATCCATTACAACTATAGATTTACTGAATTAGCTACTCATAATATTGAATAAAAATAATCTAATCATTAATACAAGCCAAGAACTCATAATAGATAAAGTTAAAGGGAAAATGGAAGAAGAAACTTTCATTTGTAGTCTTCGTCGTCAAACTCCAACTCCGGTTGATGCACCTATTTTTGCCTTTCTCTAGGCGTTCTTCTATTCTCTTAGAGGCTCCAAAATATGTTATGAGTTTTTTTTTTTAGGTTTTGGGATGAGGTTATGCTTATATAGGAGGTCAATGAGGTGTTTTCTACTCAAAATTGGATTCAGGGCGAGTTGGGGATGGATTTCCTGTGTCATGACAGGCGTATCGCTACACTCAATGGGCAGCATCGTGACGCACCCATCAAAATGTAACAAATTTTCTCTTTTCATTTTGCCTCAACTTTGTTCATATGTGCGCTCGACATGTACCAAGCGTCTATGCGTGTTTTGACTTCGAAATAAATCCAGATTTGTTCTATATCTTGCTGTTTTTATCCCTAGTTAATTTCATTAAGTCTTGATATAATTTTAACCTGCAATGAACACACCTAAAAGACGTCAAACTTATTAAAACTCGATATTACCCACAAAATATTAAGATAGAGGGGCGGGAAACATAGAGATATTAACCGTTCATCAGTTGGCACATAAGATCTTTTCAAATCATATTGTAATTTTCCAAAAAAAAAAAGATCTTTTCAAATGATATATTAAAAACATCATTAAGAGAGTGTTATTAATAAAAAGAAATAAGAGATTAATAGAAAGAAAAGGAACTAACAATAAGACTAACCTAAGAAGACGATAATAAGATATCAGACCGTTTAAATCTTAGTCAGTAAACACATAGAGAAAACTTGAACAAAAAACGAGCATAGCCTTTAACTAAACCGATGTAGCAAAAAGAGAAACCCTAACAATATACAAATTACAAAGAATCAATGAGATAGGAAAATAAATGATTAAGAGACCATAAACTGATAATAAATCTGTTGACGGCTGATTTTCGTTCCAGGGGTAATTCGGGAAATCCACTCCTCGAACAATCCTCCATCAATTGTGAATTTGTTTGGTTTAATGACCAAAGGCAAACTTAGTAAGAGATGGAAAACACACAGACAAGACATAAGGTTTGACATGGTTCGGCGGAATGGATCCAACCTACATCCATGGGCACAAGGGAAAAATAAGTTTTATAACGTGGTCGGGTAAGATCGACCTTGTTGGATAATTATGACCCATATCATCACTATTTGTACAGAACATGGTGTTGTTGTACAAATTAACTATGTGACAAAGGAAATTGCTTTTTAATCATTTGTAATTACATTACCGGGATATATAAATGATAAAAGTCCATATTATTAGTTCTGGATTGATAAGATATGAGACAGTATCAATCCATGAAGGTTTAATCATTAAAACATCCCTAGTCAGAGTATTATCGAGATTAGACATCGATAATGCGCTCGATAATGCGGAATAGACTAGTATTGCACTTGTGCGCGTTGTGGGAGCGCAACGACATAGTTCTCATATATTTGGGTATTAGATACTCATGCAATAGTAATAGGAGGTTGTGCTTATCGATGGTACAAAACAGCTTCGCTCTGGATAGACCCCTCGGAATTCCATTGGTAGTATGACTATGTGTCTATGGAAGTCCGAATCAGGGTAGGTGTATTTGGTCTTAACCTGAGACTTGCACCGCTAATACTTGCGACAATCAATATACTTTGGTTTTGGTCATCCAGGGTTTTAATCGGTTCTGTGTACGCCTCTTCTGGGCATATTGAAAATCGTAGTGTATTGGGTGTGATGTCCAGATGGAAGTATCACTCCAGTCATAGTGGAGATGATGATCACGTAGGATACGAAACTGGTGCTCTTATATGCTGCAGCTATCGGGATATTATGACTAGGTCATGTTTATCCGATTATAGAGACTAGTTACCAGAGATCCGACATGCGCTTCGTACGGGACATACACAATTCCAGCCTCAGGCCTAGCACGTGACATCCGATACTGGATCGCAATACGCAATACTACGTATACTACGCCTGATATAGATTACATATTCCTTTAAGAATATTTTTGGAGAATTGGGTAGGCATGGTGCTTTGCTAGAAGCCAACCATGTCTTGTAAATCGGTAAAAACGTAGTACTAGGTACGTACGTGTTCGGATAGTCCGACGACCAGATTTACTACCAACATATCCGGGGATCTCATGGGTCGCTTCCCGAAGATTTACCGATAACGTATGACTCGCACATTATTAATCTAGGATTAATTAATAGAGAGAGAAAATTAATCTTGGATTAATTGCGGAGATATTTTATCTGGGATAAAATATTAATTAAAGAGAGAGAACTATTAATTTGGAATTAATCGATAAATCAATATATTTGATATATTAAATGAAATTAGATTTCGACGCGGAATTAAAATTAGATTTTAATTCGGGTGAACAAGTTAATTTAGAATTAATTCGCTAGCGACGTGAATAGTAATTTTACTAGGCATAATTATTTAATTAAATTTGATTTAGTTACGTCGCAACAAAAAATTCGTTAATTCAAAATTAGCGAACTCGAGCCCGAGAGTGTTTGCGGGCCCACTCACATTTCGAATCAAGTGGGGCCCACAAGTCACATCAAGCGTCACATCATTAGTCAACTTTATCACATGATTGTGATGTAAGTTGTTGGTTGATGGTTTAGTGTGAAACACACTAATGTGATGGTTGAAAGACATATATCATATTTTATTATTTTGATATTTGACTCTCATTTTTATGTATTAGATTACACTACACACACAACTCACTATCTCTCTCTTCCTTCTCTCCACATTCGGCCTTGGGCCATTTTTTCTCTCCAAAATTTCTTCATTTGCTGAGAGATAGAAGAAGTTAAAGGAAGATTTGTGGCAAATTTTTCGAGTGCTAGCACACTAAAGAATCATCCAAAGGTGATAGGGAAACAAACCCTTGAGCATGGAATCCACACACAAAGCTTGGAACTTGGAGATTCAACAAGGAGCACAAATTGGAGCCATGGCCGAGAGCTTCATCCATGGAGTAGAAAATTTTCATTGTTCCTCGCATCGCAAAATCCGATCATTGTAAGTATGATTCCTCCATACTTCTTTATTGTATTCACATTGATTTTCATTGCTTGAGTGATCTTGGGACTATAGTAGAAACCAACAATGGTATCAGAGCCTTATTTAAGCATGAAATGGATTTAGGATAAAATTGGGTAAAATTGATTTGAGCATGTTTGGATGAAAATGATTGTTTGAGTATGCTTGAATGTTGATAACTTAGAGTTATTTGTGGTCAATTTGATGAAAATTGAATTGGATCAAATTTTCCCCAAATTGTTGGCTTGGCCGAAACTTTGAGTACCCTAAATGTCATGGTAATTTTGTTTTTTGAATCATTGGATGAGTTTGAAAGACTTGGGAAATGTTGATTTAGGATTTAATTGGATTGAATTTGGAATCGGACAATAAAACCCTAATTACCGTGAGTTGAAGCATGGAAAATGAATTGATTTTTTGATTCAATTGTGTTGGACATATGTTGATGATAATTAGCATGATTAATTATATAAATTGGTATTTTGGAAATGTTAATTTGGTTAATTAATCACGGCTATACACGTTGATTAATTTAATTGTGAAATTTGGAATATTGTAATTAAATTAATTGGGCTTAATTTTGAATTGGGCTAATAAAGTTGTATTTGGGCTTAATGGGCTTGGTTGGGCCAAGTATGGTTTAGGTTAATTGGTTGGATCCAATTGGGCGTAAAACCATAACCATAAAGTCCAAATATAATTAAATGGGCCTTTAAAATATTAATTGGGCCTAATGGGCCTAAATTGGTTTCTTGGCAAATAAGGGTGATTCCTTAATTGAGCTTTGGTAATTGGGTTTAACCCATATTGACCAAAGTCCATGCCTTAAGAAATTAATTGAAAGCCCATTGGACTTTAATTAAATTGACATTGGATGTTAATTGGGCTTTGAGATCCGAAAAGATTAGATTTAGAATCCAAGTCGCTAAAGGCACATTAATAAAGTGTAATTATTTAATTTGGAATTAAATAAAGAATTAGTATTGAATGCAAATTAAATTGGATTTAATGTTGTAGTTTAATATAATTCGAGAATTCGTACTTTGAGTATTAATTCTTAAAACGAGTTGGACTCGCGCAAATCAAATCATTGTTTGAAAATTGGATGGTCATTAGTTTCAGATTAATTAATTGGATTAGATTGATTGATAACATGCTTTGTGTGAATACATGGATGTGATGTATGAATAATGTCATCAGATGAATATTAGATGGATGAGGGCAATTTTGGAAATTTTTGTAATAAATTAGAATTTATTAAATTGGACATGCATGTCCAACCTATTACCTCTTGACTCTTTGTATTTCTCTTCTCACCTATTCCCCCAATGTAAATGAGGTTCTTTAGAAGTGTTATGTAATCGGGTAGAAGTAACATTTGTGCTAGTGGGAGAGAGGAAAATGAGAGATTTGTTCTAGGAACAATGTGTTAAATATCCATCCGTATATCATTATTAATTTATTTACTCGCCTTATTATGTTTTTAGAATGCATGTTTAAGGGTGTATGATGAGACCTAATCAAAGATAATTAATTGGTTGCCAATTACGCAAAAAATCCTCAACATATATTAAGCGTTTTTCCTTCCATTGAGTGATTCTTACTCAAGATCCAAGATTGGCACTGGTTTGTTGGCCAAAGTCAAGGCCTTTGTCCATCGCAGATGTGTTTGAATCATGAAGGCTTTGTTCCATATCGGTGTCTTGTCCAAGTTGTGATTTGTTGGCCAAAGTCAAGATCACTTCTTGTCCATCGATATCGATTACGAAGCTTTCCAAGGTCAATGGGTCCCGCTGAACTGGAATCATTAAGTTTGTTGTGCCAAAGCCAAGGCTTAGTTGATTCAGAGGAAAAAGGTTAGGCAATATATTGGATATATTGGCATATATAAGATATATGTTTCGGACTTGGATGTCCATCTACTGGATCTAGGAATTGGATGAGATCCAATTGATCTTAGAGATCTACCTAGTTAAATATCATACAACTTGTTAGCCAAAGTCAAGGTTGTGTGTTATTTAACGGGATCCTAGGCCACTAGGAAACAAGGTTTCCCGAGTACTCAACCGAAGGTTAGAGGCTCGCCGAAAAATAGTGGGAGGCAAGTACTAAATTTGCAATTTTGTTTAGTTACTTGCCAATACACGCTCATTTCATTTTCGTCATTACTCGAATAAATATTAGTTGGACTAATATCGTTGTTTTAATTTAACAGTCAAACTACTTCAAATTATAGTTGATTATATAATTGGATTATAGTAATCAATATATTTGAATTTAAATAATCAAATTATAGTTGATTATATAATTAGACTATAGTAATCATTATATGAAATAATACCTGAAATCGTTGATTGGATAGTTGGACTATAGCAATCAAGATAACTGAAAGATTAACGTTTAAAACATAAACCTGGGTAAAAATGTCATTAAACGGCTTTAATTTTCAGATTGGGAATAAAACTTCAGGATAGTCCTGGTAACTGAGAAGTTACTTTATTTGATAAAGAAACCTCTTGGACCTAAGCCTGGAGTTGAGCAAATAGTAGAACATGATCTTTGGAAGATTCATGTAATGATAACTTTAGTGCTCAATCATTTATGCTTAATGCAATGACACTTTAATTCCGTCATCAAAGTTAAGGATTAGATCCTTGTACCATGAAGATGAAATTAAAGATCTTCATAGATCTATTTTAGATCTTAGAAGTACAAATTGCATAATAAGCTCTTTCGTTCGTGTATGTCAGAGGTACATCTATCGAGCACTAGGTGTCGCAGATGATTGCTGACATCGATCAGCTAGGTTAGCTGGACATTACCTACATGACTGAGACTGCCAAAGATTTGATCTTATAGTCTTTACCCGAAAGCTGAGGCAGGTTCATTGTGAACCAAGAGTAAACTCTCGAAGAGTTGATGGCTATACTCTAGGAGACAAAGCCAGAGCTTCTAAAATGGGCAAAGGCAAAATCATCACAAGTCTTCTAGGAAGACAAATGACATATCCCAAAATGTCTGCCGAAACTGTAGCAAACGGGGTCACTGGAAGCATGATTGCCGTATGGACAAGGCAGAGATGAAGGAATTGAAGGCGGGGCAAGGCTCCAGCTTCAAGTATGTTTTTCATAAACATGTTCACTATTAGTTTCAAAATGGGATTTTGTTACTAAGTATCGTACATAAATATGTACTGATGTTAGAATCTGCTGATTAGCAGGATACTGACTTCAGTTGAGATTGATCTGCGAAGCCAAAACCGGACAAGAGTCGTGTTTTAACCGTAGAATCCTAAGTTTAGAATTACCCTTCGGGTGTGTACTTAAATTAGGAACTATTAAAATGTAACTAGTTTGACAAGAAACATTATCTATATATCAGAGTTTAATCCTTTACGGATATACCTTTATATTCTAGAACACTAAAGTGTTTTATTTTATAAAGATGATATTGAGATAAACACATTAGATGTTAATAACAGTATTTATATTTGAATATAAATGAATCTCAAGCGTATAACATGACAACAAATAGCTCAAACTGATTTGATTAGATGAGACTTTTTTATGGCATTGTTGTCTAAGACACATTAAACAAGACTCGTATATCCACACTTTCGAAGAGTGGGTGCTAGGAAAAATTTGATTCTATTCAAATAATGTCTACGAATATAGTTTATTAGGCAAAGTGCCTAAAAACACCTTTTACTTGGTAAAAGTGCAAGTGCCACCGATCTGTTAGCCCTCGTTCATAGTGACGTAAGTGGGCCATATCTAGCTAGGCTAGAGGTGGATATGAATACTTCGCAACCTTTACAGATGTGACATCGGGTTATGGTTATGTGTGTTATTTTGAAACATGAATCAGAAACTTTTGATAATTCAAAGAGTTTCGACACGAAGTAGACAGACAGATCGGCTAAAGTATAAAACTGTCACGGTTAGACTGTGATGGAAAATACTTAAACAATAAGTTTCTCAATTACTTGAAAGAGTATAGTATTTTTCCAATATGGACTCCTCCTGGAACACCTCAATTGAGTGGTGTGTCCGAACGAAGAAACCGAACCTTGTTGGACATAGTAAGGTTAATCATGAGTCGCTCTGAGCTACCATTTTCCTTCAAGGGATACACATTAAGCAGTGCAAGACTTATTTTGAATAAGGTTCCATAAAAATCTGTTTGACAGACTTCATATTAGATATGAACAAGAAAGAAACTGGGTTTTCTAATTCCTGGTGATTTGAGAATGCTAGGCATATGTTTGGATGATACCAAACTAGAACCCAAATCGGATAAGTGCCTAATTGTAGGTTATCCTAGGGAACCAAAGTATAATACTTATACAACTCACTAGAGAACAATGTAATTGTTGCTCGCTATGAGGTTTTCCAAAGAGGAATACCTATATGCAGTGTTAAGTGGGAGGAAAGTAAACCTCGATGAAAATCGGAGTAATATTGTTCCAGGCACGAGTCCTAATGGAACACAAACAGTTCATCAAGGATGAAACTGTACCATAATCTTCAAATACACAAGAACCGTGTAAGTCGGAGAGAGTCGGAAAACAACCTGTGAGGTATGGGTTTCTGATCTCACCTCATGAAGATGTCAATCTTATTGAGGAATACTAACCGACTACGTATGAGGAAGTGATACAGGGTATCGACTCCCTATAATGGCAAAGTGCCATAATATCCGAAATGGATTCCATATATACCAACCAAGTTTGGACACTGGTTGTTGTACCGGAAGACATTGTGCCTATTGGTACTATATTAGTCTTCAAGGAAGACATACATGGATGGCAACATACCGACGTACAAAGCTAGGCTTGTAGCGAAAAGGTATCGTTATCAACATTATGTCGATTACGACGAAACCTTTTAACAATTGCCATGGTTAAATCCATTTGGACAATGCTTGCTGATGCTGCATGTTTCATTTATGAAATATGGCAACTGAACGTCAAAATCGCTTTCCTTAAACGGAAACCTTTTGGAGGATGTTTATACTATCCTGACGGTTTTGTCGTACCTAAACAAGCAAACAAGGTTTGCAGGTTATTCGATCCATTGATGGATTGAAGAAAGCATGCATTCTTGGAATTATCATTTTGATGTAATCATAATAGTATATGATTTAATTCAAAATGAAAATGATTCTTGTGTATATAAGGAGGTTAGTGGAGCGCACTGACAGTGACTGTCCTAAATAATGATGATATATCATTTCTTGGAAATGATATTCCCATAAAATAACCGGTGAAAGCTTGGCTTTCATGAAAAATTCTCCGTAGAATACTTGGGAGAGACAACATTTATTCTAGGAATAAGGATCTATTGGGATAGATCTAAAAGTTGTTGGCACTCTCCGAGAACTCGTACATTGAAAAATAAATGTACGCGACCTGGTGTCTCATATGCTTTGAGCATATGGAGTCACAATCAGGCCAATCCAAGTGATAGTCACTGGATTGATATTAAGAACATCCTTTAGTATCTTAGATGAACTAAGGATGTTTCTTATACTATGGAGAATGAGAACTTGAAGTGACTAGGTTCACTGCTGCAAGTTTCCTAACTGATGATAACGACTGTAAGTCGCAATAACTGTACTATATAGTTTGAATAACGGAACAGTGAGCTGGAAATCTTCCAAGCAAGATACTGTTACCGATAAACAACAAAAGCGGAATATTGCTGCTGCAGCTGAGGCAGCAATAAAAGTCATTTGGATCTTAATAATCCTAATCAGATTAGGTGTAGTTCTGTTAGCAGCTGAGCTAGGCTACAACACAGGCTAAATAATTAATGGTCTCATCAACGATCCAAGTATATACTTCAACTGTTCATCTGATTCGTTCGGATCATACATCGTGGCGATGTGATGATCGAATAAATCGCATCAGATGATAACCTTATAAATCCGCTGACGAAAGTTGTTTCTCAGTAGAAGTTTGAGCGACCCATACATAGTTCAGGTGTTAGACACTTGAGTGATTGGCTATAGGCCAAGTGGGAGATTGTTGGATAATTATGACCCATATCATCACCATTTGTACAGAACATGGTGTTATTGTACAAATTAACTATGTGACAAAGGAAATTGCTCTTTTATCATTTGTAATTAGATTACCGGGATATATAAATGATAAAAGTCCATATGATCAGTTCCGGATTGATAAGATATGAGAAAATATCAATCTATAAAGGTTTAATCATTAAAACATCCCTAGTCAGAGTATTGTCGAGATTGGACATCGATAATGCAGAATAGACTAGTATTACGCTTGTGCGGGTTTTTGGAGCATAACCGCATAGTTATCATATATTTGGGTATTAGACACTCATGCAAGTGTAATAAGAGGTTGTGTTTACCGATGGTACGGAAATAGCTTTGCTCTCGATAGACCCATCGGAATTCCATTGGTAGTATGACTATGTGTCTATGGAAGTCCGAATCAGGGTAGGTGTATTATGGTCTTAACCTGAGACTTGCACCGCTAATACTTGCGACAATCAATATACTTTGGTTTTGGTCGTCCAGGGCTTTAACCGGTTCTGTGTACGCCTCTTCTGGGTATATTGAGAATCATAATGCATTGGGTGTGATGTCAAGTTGAAAGTATCACTCCAGTCATATTGGAGATGATGATCACGTAAGATACGGAACTGGTGCTCTTATATGCTGCAGCTAGCGGGATATTATGACTAAGTCATGTTTATCCGATTATAGATACTAGTTACCAGAGATCCGACATGTGCTTCGTACGGGCCAGACATAATTCCAGCCCCAGGCCTAGCACGTGACATCCGATACTGGATCGCAATACGCAATACTACGTATACTACGTCTGATATAGATTACATATTCCTTTAAGAATATTTCTGGAGAATTGGGTAGGCATGGTGCTTTGCTAGAAGCCAACTATGTCTTGTAAATCGGTAAAAACGTAGTACTAGGTACGTACGTGTTCGGATAGTCCGACGACCAGATTTACTGCCAACATATCCGGGGATCTCATGGGTCGCTTCCAGAAGATTCACTGATGACGTATGACTCATACATTATTAATCTGGGATTAATTAATATAGAGAGAAAATTAATCTGGGATTAATTGCGGAGATATTTTATCTGGGATAAAATATTAATTAAAGAGAGAGAATGATTAATTTGGAATTAATCGATAAATTAATATATTTGATATATTAAACGAAATTAGATTTCGACGCGGAATTAAAATTAGATTTTAATTCGGGCAAACGAGTTAATTTAGAATTAATTCACTAGCGATGTGAATAGTAATTTTGCTAGGCATAAATATTTAATTAAATTTGATTTAATTACGTCGCAACGTAAAATTCGTTAATTCGGAATTAGCGAACCCAAGCCCATGAGTGTTTGCGGGCCCACTCGCATTTCGAATCAAGTGGGGCCCACAAGTCACATCAAGTGTCACATCACTAGTCAACTTTATCACTTTATTTGTGATGGAAGTTGTTGGTTGATGGTTGAGTGTAAACACACTAATGTGATGGTTGAAAGACATATATCATATTTTATTATTTTGATATTTGACTTTCATTTTTGTGTATTAGATTACACAACACACACAACTCATTATCTCTCTCTTCCTTCCTCTCCACATTCGGCCTTGGGCCATTTTTTCTCTCCCAAATTTCTTCAATTGCCGAGAGATAGAAGAAGTTATAGGAAGATTTGTGGCAAATTTTACAAGTGATAGTACACTAAAGAGTCATCCAAAGGTGATAGGGAAACAAACCCTTGAGCATGGAATCCACACACAAAGCTTGGAGCTTAGAGATTCAACAAGGAGCACAAATTGGAGCCATGGCCGAGAGCTTCATCCATGGAGCAGAAAATTTTGTTGTTTCCTCGTATCGCAAAATCCGACCATTGTAAGTATGATTCCGCCATACTTCTTTATTATTGTATTCACATTGATTTTCATGGCTTGAATGATCTTGGGACTATAGTAGAAACCCAACAGACCTGTCTATCTCTCGAGCTCGTCTGACCGACCTCTTACAAGCTCACTCTTACATTTAAGCTTTTCCCTCTTTTTACAAGTTATCTCTCAAATAGAATTAGCTAACCCCTTACAATGAATTCTCGATCCTTTATATATCAGGGTAAATTCTACTGTTACACCAATCTCATGACGTCAGTCACGTGAATCTACCATTAATGTGAGGGCTTTCATCCCCAACTGCTCTGCCGAAGGTAGCTTTACCACCTGACATCACATTAAACCAAGCTATTTTACCCTCTGCTACAGGTTACCTCGCAATGCCAGCCCATACTTCCTTGTGATAACATATGCTATAAGATAAGATGATGATCTGCTCTTGTCATATCACCCCTCTGGAAGGTGCAAGTTCCCATACAGGGCTCACATCATCTTGACTTGATCATACCCCTAGGACCCCGACCCGACCAACATGATTAGACAACTAATAATGTCAGCCTTCATTCCTGTGCTACCAGGTCGGGTCGTCTCTGAGGCCTTCACTCTGCTTTGCTCTTCTGAACATATTTCCACCTCGGTGGTCACTGACCGTATCTGGTCGGTCTTCTCATATGCTCAAGTATTGTTCTGATACTTTGGTTCTGCCCTCGGGTTGACTTACTGCACCTCGGGCTCGAGCTTTTCTGCCCGACTTCTCATCTTTTGTAAGGACTTTGGACCATCTATTGGGTTTCTAAGGTCTAACCTAAGGTCCCGGGATCAAATCAAGCAATGGAATCATGTGTGAATACTCGTAAAAGTATGGCGAAATCATACTTACAACGATCGACTTTTGCGATGCGAGGAACAACTAGCCATTGCTCCATGAAGCTCTCGGCATTTGGACTGGTTTGTGCTCCTCCATTTGTAGCCATGATGTCTTCATGCTCCAAGCTTTATTTGATGATTCCATGCTCCTGAAATTAGTTCCCTATCACCTTTATATGTTCTCTTCATGTGCTAGCATAGGAAAAATTGCCATAAATTTTCCTTATCACTACTTCTTGCTCTCGGTTTTGAGAGAACTAAAGAGGAAGAAAATGGCCAAGGCCGAATGCAAGAGGGAGAAAAGAGAGAGAGTGTGATATCTTATTTTTGTTTCAAAAACCTAATAAAAAACATATACCAAAATTTGTCAAAACTTTTCCAAAAAGCCTTAGACAATTTTGGAGGCAAAATTGCAATAAATGCAATCCAAAAACTCACATAACTCATGAATAGTGACTGGTTGTCAATCACTCAAAGTGACAAGACATCCATCACTTGAATGATGTGCGATGTGACGCGTGATGTGACTTGTAGGCCGCACTTGAATTCGAAAATGCGAGTGCGCCCGCAAACACTCCCAGGCTCGGGTTCGCTAATTCCAAATTAACGAATATTGGTTGCGTCGTAATTAAATAATTATGCCTAGCAAAATTACTATTCACGTCGCTAACGAATTAATTCTAAATTATATCGTTCACCCGAATTAAAATCTAATTTTAATTCCGCGTCGAAATCCAATTTCGTATAATATATCGAATATATTATTTTATCGATTAATTTCAAATTAATCGTTCTCTCTATTTAAATAATATTATATCCCAGATAAAATATCTCTGTAATTAATCCCAGATTAATTTTCTCTCTCATCTAATTAATCCCAGATTAATAAAGTGCGAGTCATACGTCATCGGTGAATCTTCAGGAAGCGACCCATGAGATCCCGGATATGTTGGCAGTAAATCTGGTCGTCGGACTATCCGAACAAGTATGTACCTAGTACTACATTTTTACCGATTTACAAGACATGGTTGGTGACAAGAAACCCACTTGAAATTCGAAAAATCAAGCAAACCCCAAGTATTCTTTCTTAAGCCCCAAGAACCTTAATCAATGATTTCGTAAGAACAATACCCATCCAAGATCAGCCCTAAACCACCATGAAACATTGCCCATGATAACTCAAAAACATGAAATCAGTATGTTTTGCTAGCAATGGAGACGCCACTAAGCTTGCTAAACTTAGATAAGTCGATTTGAACTTGAAAAGAGGAATCCCTCCCTTACAAGATTTTCGGCCAAAGCCAAAGCTTAAGAGCTTCAAGGTTTTCTTACAAATTCGTGAATGTCCCTAAGAAGAGAAAAACAAAGTTTAAATATGTTACAAACTGAAACCCTAAAGGGCGTGAATGGACAAAAAAGTCCCTAAGGGTGAAATTACAAAAATAAAAGGCCAAAATCTTCAAGTCTTCAAAGGCTTTATTCAAAACTGATTTGGGCCAAGTTAAGTAGCTTATGGCCCTCTCCAATGAAGCCCACATGCGTCTCTAGTGTGTCTCTGATTTGTTTGTTGTAGTCGGCCATAAAACTCTAAGCTAATCCCGCCATTGTTTCTCTGATTCTTTTGGCCTTCTGTCTTGTGATTGGCCATTCTGGTACTTGCAATGGCTCCATTATATTGCTGGCCATGTCCTTTGATGCTCCATCTGTGGCCTGGATCATGTCATTCCCTCCCTCTTGAAAAGGATTCGACCTCGAATCTGTACCTGCATCAAAAAGAGTTAAGTCAGAAACATTAAATGTAGCAGACTCATTATACTTACCTTGTAAATCCAACTTGTATGCATTATCATTAATTCTTTCCAAGACTTGAAATTGACCATCCCCTCTCGGTTGTAGCTTGGATTTACGATGTTCAGGAAATCTCTCCTTGCGCATGTGTACCCAAACCCAATCTCCTGGCTGAAATACCACACGCTTCCTTCCCTTATTGGTATGAGAAACATATTGCTCATTCTTCTTTTCAATGTGTGCCTTAGCTTTCTCATGTATCAATTTCACCAAATCTGACTTCTTTTTACCATCCAAACTCCATTGCTCATTAACAGGCAAAGACAACAAATCCAAAGGAGTTAGAGGATTAAAACCATATACAATCTCAAATGGCGAATAAGAAGTAGTAGAATGAATGCACCTATTATAAGCAAATTCTATAAATGGCAGACATTCTTCCCAAGATTTCAGATTTTTACCAACTATAGCTCGTAACATTTGTGATAAAGTTCTATTAACTACTTCTGTTTGTCCGTCTGTCTGTGGGTGACAAGTGGTAGAGTATAGCAATTTAGTACCCAATTTTGCCCACAACACTTTCCAGAAATGGCTAAGAAACTTAACATCTCTATCTGATACAATACTCATAGGTATCCCATGGAGTCTCACTATGTCTCTGAAAAATAAATCAGCAATGTTTGTGGCATCATCAGTTTTATGACATGCAATGAAATGTGCCATCTTACTAAACCTATCAACCACAACAAAGATAGAATCCCTGCCCCTCTTTGTCCTAGGCAAACCTAATACAAAATCCATCAATATATCAACCCAAGGTTCACTAGGTACAGACAAATGAGTATACAAACCATGAGGCATCAATTTAGATTTAGCTTCCTTACACGTTATACACCTATCACAAATACGCGCAACATCACGCTTCATTCTAGGCCAATAAAAGTGTTCATGCAAAACAGCTAAGGTCTTACTAATACCAAAATGCCCCATCAAACACCCCCATGAGCTTCTTTCACAAGCAATTCACGCATACTACAAGCAGGAATACACAATCTATTCATCTTAAATAAGAATCCATCATGTATGTAAAACTTTCCAAATGAAGAATTTTCACTTGCAATATAAATCTCAGCAAAATCAGAATCACATTCATAAAGTTCCTTAATCAAGTCAAATCCCAACATTCTAGCATTCATTGAAGTAAGTAAAACATACCTGCGAGATAGTGCATCAGCTACTATATTTTCCTTACCTTGCTTGTAGCGTATAACATATGGAAATGATTCAACAAACTCCATCCATCTTGCGTGCCTCTTGTTTAGCTTACATTGACCTTTTAGATGTTTCAATGATTCATGGTCTGTGTGGATCACAAACTCCTTAGGCCACAAATAATGTTGCCATATCTCAAGAGCCCTTACCAGTGCTTACAGCTCCTTTTCATATGTGGGGTATCTCAAAACTGCTCCATTAAGCTTCTCACTAAAGTAGGCTATCGGTCGCTTTTCTTGCATAAGAACCGCTCCAATGCCTAATCCAGATGCGTCACACTCAATCTCAAATGTCTTTTCAAAGTTGGGTAGTGCCAAAACTGGTGCACTACACAACTTCATTTTAAGATCCTGGAATGCACGCTCTTGCTCTTCACCCCATTTGAAGCCAACAGTCTTCTTCACTACTTCAGTCAGTGGTGTTGCAATACTACTGAAGTCTTTAATAAATCTACGGTAGAAGCTTGCTAATCCATGGAAGCTTCTGACTTCTGTCACTGTTGTTGGTGTAGGCCAACCCTGAATTGCCTTCACCTTTTCCAAATCTACTTCGATGCCATCTGCACTCACAACAAATCCAAGGAAAACAATTTTATCTATACAAAAAGTGCACTTATCAAAGTTAGCATATAATTTTTCCTGCCTTAACACATCAAGAACATGCTTCAAATGCGTAACATGCTCATCTAACGTTTTACTGTAAACTAAGATGTCATCAAAATAAACCACAACAAACTTACCTAAAAATGCACGCATAACATGATTCATCAATCTCATAAATGTGCTAGGTGCGTTTGAAAGACCAAATGGCATAACTAACCATTCATACAAGTCATATCTTAAATGCAGTTTTCCACTCATCTCATTCTCTCATGCGAATTTGATGGTATCCACTTTTTAAATCAATCTTACTAAAAACTTTGGAACCATGTAATTCATCCAACATGTCATCTAGCCTAGGAATAGGGTGCCGATACTTTACCGTATTATTATTGATCGCTCGACAATCAACACACATACGCCACGTCCTATCTTTCTTAGGAACAAGAAGAACTGGCACCGCACAGGGACTCATACTTTCTCTGACATACCCTTTCTCCATCAACTCCCGCACTTGCCTCTGAAGTTCCTTTGTTTCCTCGGGATTGCTCCGGTAGGCTGGTCTATTGGGGATGACTGCGCCAGGTATGAAATCTATCTGGTGCTCAATACCTCTAATGGGTGGAAGCCCACTAGGTATGTCCTCTGTCAGTATGTCACTATAATCCTGCAAAAGAGATGAAACAGACACAAAAAGCAAAGGGTCAATGTTAGTAAAATAAACATGGGGTTCCTTGTAGACTATTAATAGCATAAGCTTGCTAGCCTTGAAAGCTTTCCTCGCTTCACCCTCACCCATGTAGAAACTCTTTTTTACTCTCCCTTTTGTTTCCCCCTCACGTTCACTCACACTCCCCTTGGGAACACTCACGACCTTGGCCTTGTTTTTCTCACTAGGTTCGGCTTTAGACCCCTTTAGCTCACCACTCTCACTAGTTTCCGCCAATGTGGTGTTTTCCCTCTATCACGCTCAAGTTGCAACTTAACCTGATCTTCATGGACTTGTGTAGGTGTAAGTGGGTATAAGGTAATGGGTTTTCCCTTATGCTGAAAGGAGTACTTGTTTTTGAACCCATCGTGAACAACCTTCTTATCAAACTGCCATGGTCTGCCTAAAAGAATATATCCTGCATGCATCGGTATCACGTCACATAGAACATCATCTGTGTATGGTCCAATGGTAAAGCTTAATAATACCTGCTTTGTCACCTTTATTTCACCACAATCATTTAGCCACTGCAACTTGTAAGGCTTGGGGTGCCTCAAGCAACTCAACCCCAACCGCTGAATCAAAGCCGTGCTAGCAACATTAATACAACTGCCCCCATCTATGATCATACTACACCCCTTGCCATTCACACGGCATTTAGTGTGGAATATGTTCTCCCTCTGCTGCTCACTCTCATCTTCTACAACATGTGCATTCAAAGCACGCCTAATTACTAGAGATAAATTATCCAATGGGTATGCAGCTCCCTCTTGGTCACTAGTATCCTCCCGCTCTGGCATCTCACCCTCAACCTCACTATCAGTAGAATACACCTCTCCGCTCTTCTTATCAATCACTAAGGTGCGCCTATTGGGACATTGTGAAGCAAATTAACCCATGCCCAAACATTTGAAACACTTGACATCTTTGGTTCTGGTAGTTGTACCATCATGTTTTGGTATAGGTTTGCTCGGTTCCGCAGTATCTTTACCCTTGGCACCAGGTTCGGCCCTAGGCTTATCAAAGCATCCACTGAACTCGCCTCTAGGCTTGTCAAAGCCTCCATCTCGCTTCTCATTCGGAACCCATTTCCCTTTCCATGTAGAAGTAGCCTGAGTACTAAATCTGGATGTAGACTTTTTCTTGAGCTGTCTCTCAACCTTGATAGCCATGTGAAACATATCCTCCAAATCAACATAGTGATGCAACTCCACCATGTTTGCAATCTCTCTATTCAAGCCCCCTAGAAACCGTGCCATAGTAGCTTCTGCATCCTCAACTACATTTGCCCTGATCATGGCAACCTCCATCTTTGTATAATAGTCCTCAACACTCTTGGCCCCCTGAATACAAATGTTGTAGTTTCTGATACAATTCCCTATAGTAATGGCCGGGTATAAATCTCTTTCTCATGAGACCTCTAAGTTCTGCCCATGTCTGAACCGGTCTGTCATAATTTCTCCTCCGAGTAGAGGCAATCTGATCCCACCAAATCATAGCATAATCGGTAAACTCAATTGCTGCCAGATTGATATTCTTCTCGTCTGAGTAGTGATGACAGCTGAAAATCAATTCTATTTTCTTTTCCCATTCTAAATAAGCTTCAGGATCATTCTTGCCTTCGAATGTTGGTATCTTGATCTTGATGCTACCTAGATCACCATATACATCTCCTCGCCTAGCATATCCTCTCCGATCATAATCCCATCTTCTAGCATCAAATGCACCTCTATCATCAAACCGTCTATCCCTCCTATCATTCCTCATATCAAACCTCCTATTAGGCCTCCTATCATGCCCAGGATGAAATCTCTCCTCAACATCATCAAGACCATCAGAATCATCAAACTCATTTTTAGATTCCTCTTCATCTGGCGGTACATACCGTGGTGGTACACGGCGATGGAGTACGTTATGAGGTGGTTGTACATTCTGAGGTGGTGGTATATGCTGGGGTGGTGGTGCTCTGGGACCGCTACCAGTTTGAATACTCTCTACACTCTGGACAATCTCTCCAAAGCAGCATTCATATTCTCCATCATATCTGTAAATTTCCTATCCAAAGCCTCAAGCTTTTCATCAGTGGTTAGACCTGCCATCTCAACACTAAACAAACAGATTAGAAATAACAAGAAAGTAAAGCAAATATGTAAATCCTCACAATCTCACGTGTTTACACTCGAATGATATCACTCCACTCGTGCTTGCACTCTATTGGCTTTTACCCGATACTGTGCTCACATTCGCTGCCTTTTACCACTCTTGAGTTCTTCCTCAATTCAAATGCGAATCAAACTCAATCCAAGAATACACAAACCAAATGTAGTCCTCAAGCCAACATGAAACACAAAGGACTAATAATGTATATAGGGCAGGTGGAAAATGCAAATATAAGAATGGTAATGATGAAGACTCAATCAAAAAGACTTAAATTCGAGTATTCAGAATAAGGAATTAACCAATAATGTAGGAGAAAATAAACATGCAAATTCACGGTCATATGCAATTTCAGACGAAATTTTGGAGCCTTAATAGAAATTTCGATGGATTACCATCCACGGACACCCAAATGATAATATGGAACCAACCAAAATCAACCAAATTTTCGGACTTTTTTACTCTTTTTTTTTTGGCTCAAGTGATCACTAGTCACTCAAGTCCACGAAAAAAAAATTACTAAGTATCAACCCACTGATGTTCAAGTCTGATATGAAATGGAATGCAAAGTCTAATTCTTTAAGAGTCTGGTGTTGATGTTCTTCCTCAGGATGAATCTAACCTAGCTTCCTTTCTTTCTTTTTTTTTTTTAAAAAAAAAAATGATTCACTATGGTTTTAGAAAGAAATCACACAGCCGCTTAAGAACATGTTTATTTCTTCAACATAGGTTAAAGAACAGAATGTTAAGAAGGAACTGATATGAAGAACACAATAAAAACTTAGATATGGAAATTAACAACAAAGATGAACTGATATGACGGAGGAACAGAAAACCCAGATTTAACAGAAAATTACAAGACAGAATATAAACCCAGAAACAACAAATCGAAAACAGAAACAAGAAAAAAAAAGATCCAACAACTACTGGAACAATATAAACAATAAGTAAAACAGAATCAAACAACACAAAAGGATATGAAAATCAGACCTTGGAACTCTGAGCTCTAGAAACCAAATGACAAGAAACCCACTTGAAATTCGAAAAATCAAGCAAACCCCAAGTATTCTTTCTTAAGCCCCAAGAACCTTAATCAATGATTTCGTAAGAACAAAACCCATCCAAGATCAGCCCTAAACCACCATGAAACATTGCCCATGATAACTCAAAAACATGAAATCAGTATGTTTTGCTAGCAATGGAGACGCCACTAAGCTTGCTAAACTTAGATAAGTCGATTTGAACTTGAAAAGGGGAATCCTTCCCTTACAAGATTTTCGGCCAAAGCCAAAGCTTAAGAGCTTCAAGGTTTTCTTACAAATTCGTGAATGTCCCTAAAAAGAGAAAAACAAAATTTAAATATGTTACAAACTGAAACCCTAAAGGGCGTGAATGGACAAAAAAGTCCCTAAGGGTGAAATTACAAAAATAAAAGGCCAAAATCTTCAAGTCTTCAAAGGCTTCATTCAAAACTGATTTGGGCCAAGTTAAGTAGCTTAGGGCCCTCTCCATTGAAGCCCACATGCGTCTCTAGTGTGTCTCTGATTTGTTTGTTGTAGTCGGCCATAAAACTCTGAGCTAATCCCGTCATTGCTTCTCTGATTCTTTTGGCCTTCTGTCTTGTGATTGGCCCTTCTGGTACTTGCAATGGCTCCATTATATTGCTGGCCATGTCCTTTGATGCTCCATGTGTGGCCTGGATCATGTCAGTTGGCTTCTAACAAAGTACCGTGCCCACCCAATTCTCCAGAAATATTCTTACTGGAATATGTGATCTATATCAGACGTAGTATACGTAGTATTGCGTATTTCGATCCAGTATCAGATGTCACATGCTAGGTCTGGGGTTGGAATTGTGTCTGCCTCGTACGAAGCACATATCAGATCTCTAGTAACTAGTCTCTATAATCGGGTAAACATGACCTAGTCATAATATCCCGATAGCTATAGCATATAAGAGCACCAGTTCCGTATCCTACGTGACCATCATCTCCACTATGACTGAAGTGATACTTCCATCTCGACATCACACCCAATACACTACGATTCTCAATATACCTAGAAGAGGCGTACACAGAACCTGTTAAAGCCCTGGACGACCAAAACTAAAGCATATTGATTGTCGCAAGTATTAGCGGTGCAAGTCTTAGGTTAAGACCATATACACCTACCCTAATTGCAGACTCCCATAGACACATAGTCATACTACAAATGGGATTCCGCCGGGTCTATCCAGAGCGAAGCTGTTTCCGTACCATCGGCAAACAACAACCTCATATTACACTTGCATGAGTATCCTATACCCAAATATATGAGAACTATGCCGTTATACCCTCACAACGCGCACAAGTGTAATACTAGTCTTTTACGCATTATCGATGTCCAATCTCGATAATACTATGACTAGGGATATTTAATGATTAAACCTTTGTGGATTGATACTGTCTTATATCATCTAAATCTGGAACTAATCATATGGACCTTCTATCATTTATATATCTTGGTAATCTAATTACAAATGATAAAAGGGCAATTTCCTTTGTCACATAGTTAATTTGTGCAACAACACCATGATCTGTACAAATAGTGATGCTATGGACCATTACTATCAAACAATCTCCCACTTGGCCTATAGCCAATCACTCAAGTGTCCTACACCCGAACTATGTACGGTTCGCTCAAACTGCTGAGAAAAGCTTTGGTCAGTGGATTTGCATGATTATCATCTGATGCAATTTATTCGATCATCACATCGCCATGATGTATGATCCGAATGAATCAGATGAATATTTGAAGTATATATCTGGATCGTTGATGAGACCATTAATTCTTTAGCCTGTGCTGTAGCCTAGCTCAGCTCCTAACAGAACTATTCATAATCCAATTAGCATTATTATCAATCCAGAAGGCTTCTATTGCTGCCTCAGCAGCAACAATATCCCACTTTTGTCATTTATTCGGTAATAGTATCTTGCTTGGAAGATTTCCAGCTCACTGTCCCGTTATTCAAACTTTATAGTACCGTTGTTACGACTTATAGTCGTTATTATCGGTTAGGAAACTTGCAACGGTGAACCCAGTCACTTCAAGTTCTTCTTCTCCATAGTTTAAGAAAGCATCCTTAGTTCCTCTAAGATACTTAAGGATGTTCTCAACATCAATCCATTGACTATCACTTGGATTAGCCTGATTGTGACTCCATATGCTCAAAGCTTATGAGACACCAGGTCGCGTACATTTATTTCAATTTACAAGTTCTCGTAGAGTGCTAACAACCTTTTAGATCTATCCCAATAGAACTTTATTCCTAGAATAAAGGTTGTTTCTCCCAAGAATTCTATGGAGAATTTTCATGAAAGCCAAGCTTTCACCGATTGTATTATGGGAATATCATTTCCAAGAAATGAAATATTATCATTATTAAGGACTTTCACTGTCAGTGCGCTCCCACTAACCTCTTTATATACACAAGAATTATTTCATTTTTGAATTAAAATCATACACCATTATGATTACATCAAAACGTCAGTTCCAAGAACTTAATGCTTGCTTCAATCCATCTATGGATCGAATTAACTTGCAAAACTAGTTTGCTTGTTTTGGTACGACAAAACCGTCAGGATGTTGTAAACATCCTCCAAAAGGTTTCCGTTAAGGAAAGCAGTTTTGGCATTCAGCTGCCATATTTCATAAATGAAACATGCAACATCAGCAAGCATTATCCAAATGAATTTAACAATGGCAACGTTTAAAAGGTTTCGTCGTAATCAACACAATGTTGATAACTCTACCTTTTCGCTACAAGGCTAGCTAAGTACGTTGGTATGTTGCCTTCCATATATGTTTTCCTTGAAGACTTATAGAGTACTATTAGGCACAATGCCTTGCGGTACAACAACTAGTGTCCAAACTTAGTTAGTATACGTGGAATCCATTTCGGACATCATGGCACTTTGCCATATTAGGGAGTCGATACCTTGTATCACTTCCTCATATGTAGTCAGTTCGTGTTCCTCAATAAGATTGACATCTTTATGAGGTGAGATCAGAAACCCATACCTCTTAGGTTGTTTTCTAACTCTCTCCGACCTACGCGGCTCTTATGTATTCGAAGATTACCGGTATAGTTTCATCCTTGATGAACTATTCGTGTTCTATTAGGACTCGGTGCCTGGAATAATATTACTCCGATTTTCATCGAGTTTTACTTTCCTCCCATTTACCACTGCAAATAGGTATTCCTCTTAGGAAAACCGCATGGCGAGCAACAATTAAATTGTTCTCTAGTGAGTTGTATAAGTACTATACTTTGGTTTCCCTAGGATAACCTACAATTAGACACTTATCCGATTTGGGTTTTAGTTTGGTATCATCCAAACATATGCCCATCATTCCCAAATCACCAGGAATAAGAAAACCCAGTTTCTTTCCTGTCCATATCTAATATGAAGTCTGTCTAACAGATTCTTATGGAACCTTATTCAAAATAAGTTTTTCACTATTAAAGCTTATCCTTTGAAGGAAATGGTAGCTCAAAGCGACTCATGATTAACCTTACTATGTCCAACAATGTCCGGTTTCTCCTTTCGGACACACAGTCAAATTGACGTGTTCCGGGAGGAGTCCTCATTGAAAGAATACTATACTCTTTCAAGTATATGAGAAACTTATAGCTTAAGTATTTTCATCATGGTCTAACCGTGATGGTTTAATACTTTAGCCGATCTGTTTGTCTACTTCGTGTCGAAACTGTAAAAGTTTCCGATTTGTGTTTCACAAGAAACACATAACCATAACGCGATGCCACATCCGTAAAGGTCACAAAATATTCTTATCCACCTCTAGCCTAGCTAGATATGGGCCCACTTACGTCACTATGAACGAGGGCTAACAGATCGATGACACTTATGCTTTTACCAAGTAAAAGGTATTTTAGGCATTTTACCTAATAAAGTAGATTCATAGACATTATTTGAATAGAATCAAATCCATCCTAGTACCCACTCTTCGAAAATGTGGATATACGAGTCTTGTTTATTGTGTCCCAGACAACAATGCCACAAATAAGTCTCATATGATCAAATTAGTTTTGAGCTATTTGTTTGTCATATTATACGTTTGAGATTTATTTATATTCAAAATATAAATACTGTTATTCACATCTAATGTGTTTATCTCAATATCATCTTTATAAAATGAAACACTTTAGTGTTCTAGAATATAAAGGTATACCCGCAACGGGTTAAACCCTGATATAGAGATAATGTTTCTAGTCAAACCAGTTACATGGTAACAGTTCCCTAATTTAAGTACACACCCGAAGGGTAGTTCCTAAACTTAGGTATCTACAGTTAAAATAGCGACTTTCGTCCCGTTTTCAATTCGCAGATAGATCTCAACTGAAGTCAGTATCCTGCTTTTCAGCAGATTCTGCACACCAGTACATATTTATGTACCACACCAAGTATCTAAAATCTAATTTTAATACTAGTAGTGAACATATTTATGACAAACATTCTTGAAGTCAGTGTCTTGCCTGTCTTCAATTCCTTCATGTCTGCCTTGTCCATACGGCAGTCACGCTTCAGTGACCCTGTTTGCCACAGTTCAGGCCGACATCTTGGGATATGTCCTTTGTCTTCCTAGAAGACTATAATGATTTTGCCTTTACCCTTTTTCCACACTTCATAAGCCTTTGGCCAAGCCTTGGCCTTCTGGGATGTCGAAGTAAGATGCGCCTTGCGCTTCTTGCCCTATTGCAAACTCTGGCTTTGTCTCCTTGAGTATAGCCATTAACTCTCCAAGAGTTTACTATTGCAATTAAGTACTTCTAAGATCTAAGAATAGATCTATGAAGATCCTTCAATTTCATTATCATATTATAAAGATCTAATCCTTAGTTCTGATTAAGAAATTAAGGATTCTTTTTGGCAAGCTTAATGGATTAAGCACTAAAGTTATCATTACATGAATATTCCAAATATCATGTTCTACTATTTGCTTAACTCCGGGCTTAGGCCCAAGATGTTATTTTATCAAATAAAGTAACTTCTCAGTTTTTAGGACTATCATGATTCATTATTCCCAATTTGAAAATTAAACCATTTAAATACATTTTCACCCAGGATTATGTTCTAAACGTTAATCTTTCAGTTTATCTTGATTCCAATAGTCCAACTATCGAATCAACGATTTTAGGTACTATTAATTATAATGATTACTATAGTCTAACTATATAATCAACTATAATTTATCAGGTTTAAATTCAATTATATTGATTACTATAATCCAATTATAAAATCAATCTATTAATTGAAATAGTTAATTCAAATACATTGATTACTATATTCCAATTATAAAATCAACAATAAATGAAATAGTTTGAATACAGTCCAACTGTTTTATTATAAAACAACAATTAAATATTAGTCCAACTAATATATTAATTTATATGACGAAAAATTTGTAATGAGCGCATATGGCAAGTAACTAAACGAATATTGCAAATTTAGTACTTGCCTCCCACTATTTTTCGGCGAGCCTCTAACCCTCTGTGGAGTACTCAGGAAACCTTGTTTCCTAGTGGACTATGATCCCGTTAAATAACACACAATCTTGACTTTGACCAACAAATTGTATGATAATTAACTAGGTAGATCTCTAAGATCAATTGGATCTCATCCAATTCCAAGATCCAGTCGGTGGACATCCAAGTCCGAAACATATATCTTATATATGCCAATATATCCAATATATTGCCTAACTTTTTTCCTCTGAATCAACTAAGCCTTGGCTTTGGCACAACAAACTTAGTGATCCCAGTTAAGCAGAACCTATTGACTATGGAAAGCTTCGTAATCGATGTCGATGGACAAGAAATGATCTTGACTTTGGCCAACAAATCACAACTTGGACAAGACACCGATATGGAACAAAGCCTTCATGATTCAAACACATCCTCGACGGACAAAGGTCTTGACTTTGGCCAACAAACCAATGCCAGTCTTGGATCTTGAGTAAGAATCACTCAATGGAAGGAAAAACGCTTAATATGTTGTGAGTGTTTTTCGCGTGCAATTGGCAACCAATTAATTATCTTTGTTAAGGTCTCATCATCATACACCCTTAAACATGCATTCTAAAGACATAATAAGGCGCGTATAAATAAAATAATAATGATATGCGGATGGATACTTAACACATTGTTCCTAGAACAAATCTTTCCATTTCATCTCTCCCGCTAGCACAAGTATTACTTCTATCCTATTACATAACACTTCTAAAGAAACCTCATTTACATTGAGGGGAATATGTGAGAAGAGAAATACAAAGAGTAAGGAGGTAATAGGCTGGACTCGCAGGTCCAATTAATAAATTCTAAATTTATTACAACAATTTCCAAAATTGCCCTCACCCATCTAATATCCATCCGATATACATTATTCATGCATCGCATTCATGTATTCACACAAGCATGTTATCAATCAATCTAATCCAATTAATTAATCTGAATATTAATGACCATCCAATATTCAAACAACGATTTAATTTTGCGTGAGTCCAACTCTTTTGCGAATAAGTACTCAAAGTACAAATTCTTGAATTATATTAAACTACAACATTAAATCCAATTTAATTTGTATTTAATACTAATTCACTTATTTAATTCCAATTAAATATTACACTTTATTAACGAACCTTTACTACTTGGATTCTAAATCTAATTGTTACGGGTCTCAAAGCCCGATTAACATCCAATGTTAATTTAATTTAAAGTCTAATGGGTTTTCAATTAATTTCATAAGGCATGGACTTTTGGTCAATATGAGTCAAACCCAAATACCAAAGCCCATTTAAGGAATCACCCTTATTTTCCAAGAAACCAATTTAGGCCCATTAGGCCCAATTAAAATTAAAGGTCCATTTAAGTCATAATTGGACTTTATGGATATGGTTTTGGGCCCAATTGGATCCAACCAATTTAGCCTAAACCTAACTTGGTACAACCAAGCCCATTAAGCCCAATTACAACTTTTAAGGCCCAATTCCAAATTTGGCCCAATTAATTTAAATTCAAAATTCCAAATTTCATAATTAAATTAACTAAAGTGTATGCCATAATTAATTACCCCAATTAATATTTCCAAAACACAATTTGTACAATTAATTATGCTCATTATTATCAACATATGTCCAACACATTTGAATCAAAAAATCAATCATTATATACGCTATAACTCACGACATTTAGGGTTTTTGTGTCCAATTGTAAATCCAATCCAATTGAATCTTAAATCAACATCACCCAATTGTTTCAAGTCATCCAATGATCAAAGAAACAAAAATACCATGACTTTTATGGTAGTATATGTCTCGGCCAAGCCTCAAATTTGGGGAAAAAATGATCCAATCAAATTTTCACAAAATTGATCACAAATAACTCCAAGTCTTTCATTTACAAGCATGCTCAAACAAGTAATTTCACTCAAACATGCTCAAATTCAATTTACCCAAATTTTACCCTAATCAAGTTTCATGCTCAAAATGGCTCAAGATACCATTGTTGGGTTTCTAAGCTCTAACCTAAGGTCCCGGGATCAAATCAAGCAATGAAATCATGTGTGAATACTCGTAAAAGTATGGCGAAATCATACTTACAATGATCGGCTTTTGCGATGCGAGGAACAACTAGCCCTTGCTATATGAAGCTCTCGGTATTTGGACTGGTTTGTGCTCCTCCATTTCCGGCCATGGTGTCTTCATGCTCCAAGCTTTATTTGATGATTCCATGCTCGTGAAATTAGTTCCCTATCACCTTTATATGTCCTCTTCATGTGCTAGCATAGGAAAAATTGCCACAAATTTTCCTTATCACTACTTCTTGCTCTCGGTTTTGAGAGAAACCAAAGAGGAAGAAAATGGCCCAAGGCCGAATGCAGAGGGAGAAGAGAGAGAAAGAGTGATGTCTTATTTTGGTTTCAAAAACCTAATAAAAAACATATACCAAAATTTTTCAAAACTTTTCCAAAAAGCCTTAGACAATTTTGGAGGCAAAATTGCAATAAATGCAATCCAACAACTCACATCACTCATGAATAGTGATTGGTTGTCAATCACTCAAAGTGACAAGACATACATCACTTGAATGATGTGCGATGTGACGCGTGATGTGACTTGTGGGCCGCACTTGAATTCGAAATGCTAGTGCGCCCACAAACACTCCCGGGCTCGGGTTTGCTTATTCCAAATTAACGAATTATCCGTTACGTCATAATTAAATAATTATGCCTAGCAAAATTACTATTCACGTCGCTAAAGAATTAATTCTAAATTAACTCGTTTGCCCGAATTAAAATCTAATTTTAATTCCGCGTCGAAATCCAATTTTGTATAATATATCGAATATATTATTTTATCGATTAATTCCAAATTAATCGTTCTCTCTCTTTAAATAATATTTTATCCCAGATAAAATATCTCTGTAATTAATCCCAGATAATTTTCTCTCTCATCTAATTAATCCCAGATTAATAAAGTATGAGTCATACGTCATCGGTGAATCTTCGGGAAGCGACCCATGAGATCCCCGGATATGTTGGGAGTAAATCCGGTCGTCGGACTATCAGAACACGTACGTACCTAGTACTACGTTTTTACCAATTTACAAGACATGGTTGGCTTTTAGCAAAGCACCGTGCCTACCCAATTCTCCAGAAATATTCTTACTGGAATATATGATCTATATCAGGCGTAGTATACGTAGTATTGCGTATTTCGATCCAGTATCGGATGTCACATGCTAGGCCTGGGGCTGGAATTGTGTCTGCCTCGTACGAAGCACATATCGGATCTCTAGTAACTAGTCTCTATAATCGGATAAATATGACCTAGTCATAATATCCCGATAGCTGCAGCATATAAGAGCACCAATTCCGTATCCTATGTGACCATCATCTCCACTATGACTGGAGTGATACTTCCATCTCGACATCACACCCAATACACTATGATTCTCAATATACCTAGTAGAGGCGTACACAGAACCCGTTAAAGCCCTGGACGACCAAAACTAAAGTATTTTGATTGTCGCAAGTATTAGCGGTGCAAGTCTCAAGTTAAGACCATATACACCTACCCTGATTGCAGACTCTCATAGACACATAGTCATACTACCAATGAGATTCTGCGGGGTCTATGCAGAACGAAGCTGTTTCCGTACCATCGGCAAACAACAACCTCCTATTACACTTGCATGAGCATCCTATACTCAAATATATGAGAACTATGTCGTTATGCCCTCACAACGCGCACAAGTGTAATACTAGTCTTTTACGCATTATCGATGTCAAATCTCGATAATACTCTGACTATGGATATTTAATGATTAAACCTTTGTGGATTGATACTGTCTCATATCATCTCAATCCGGAACTAATCATATGGACCTTCTATCATTTATATATCTTGGTAATCTAATTACAAATAATAAAATGGCAATTTCCTTTGTCACATAGTTAATTTGTATAACAATACCATAATCTGTACAAATAGTGATGCTATGGGCCATAACTGTCCAACACCATCTGTCAAGTGCAAACCCCATCTCACCATTCCTCGAGATTCTGACTTCTTGGGGGCTGAAAACCACCATCAACAAAATCTATGCTGATCTTTATGAGGATTTTCACCCCATGACCGAATAAAAATAAGAACCAGAAAATAATATCCTACTGGTTCATCTTCATGGTATGTAATTTATATTTTTGCTAGCAGTTCATATTTTATAAGTAATTTGAAGGTTGTGCCTAGAGCCAATTGTCGATCTTAAGGACAGCATAGACATGCTGCTGTTCAGTTGTTCTAAAATTAGGGTCATAATTTAAAATCAGTTGTTCTCTGTTTGTTTTGTGTCCAAAAATTGTCTCTAAAGTTTATCCAAATGTAAAGCATTCAATAAAAAAAAAAAAAAAAGGCTATTATTAATTTTCGACTCAATATTAAATTCTAAATTTAGTGGGGACCAAACTTTAGACTTTTATATGTTTTATTCTTATCGACAATGATTTATACCTTAAGAACTCGCCTAGGGCCGCCTTTATCTAGCACGAATGGTCAAATGTTACTTCTAAACCCTACTTATAACCGCAGTTTTGTACACTCGGTAAGACTTCATAATAAATAATTTGTTCCGAAACACTGTTTTATTAACAACGGGGAAGATCCATTGCATTGACATAATATTTGTTGGAAAAATGCTTATTTATAAGCATTTTGAGGCTCAATTTTAAGCATGGTCCACTTCGTGTTAGTGGTTGTTATTGAATGATTCGGATACTCCTCCGTGAGTACTTCGAAATGGTATATTCATATGCTTAAAATGGTGCTTGATGAATGAGAAATTGTTGCTCAAAGTTCACAATTTTCAAGCCTTTTGTAATTCCATAACAGCTAATTTAATTAGCTTGGTGGTTACAAAGTTAATCTCCATAAGTGCTAATCTAATTAGCTTGGTGGTTATATAGTTTAATTTCCATTAGTGCTAATTTAATTAGTTAGTGTAGTGGTTACAACAATGTGTAACATCTCCCATTATGAAATTTAATTGACAAGTTAATTTCTATTAATTGAGATGTGTTTTTCTTTTCCTATATAAACAACATCAGTTCTTGTTTTCAAGATATGAAATAGAAAATAGAGAAAGACATAGCACACACACGAAAGATCATTTTCTTTGTTTTGTTAAACGGAGAGTTCAAACACTTTGTGGTTCGTTGGATACGAGTCTGGTGGTGCCCTTCTCGTACGTTTCCGTTGTATCCTGGGAAACAATCGTCTCACGTTCTACTGCACCTACGGTAGGGGACGAATTTGTTTTAAGGATATTGTTGTTTTACAACAAGCCTCGGGAAAGTTCTTATTTGCCTCAGCATCAGCATCTGCCAACATCCTCTGCCTCAGCTTCAGCTTCAGCCTCAGCTTCATCAACAGCCTCTGCCTCAGCATCAGCATCTGCCAACAGCCTCTGCCTCAACTTCAGCTTCAGCCTCAGCTTCATCTTCTGCCTCTGCCTGCCATCAGCATCTGCCAACAGCCTCTGCCTCAGCTTCAGCTTCTGCCTCTGCCTGACTCAGCATCTGCCAACAGCCTCTGCCTCAGCATCAGCATCTGCCAACAGCCTCTGCCTCAGCTTCAGCCTCTGCCTCAGCTTCATCTTCTGCCTCTGCTTTCAGCCTCAGCCTCTGCTGTCAGCCTCTGCCTTCAGCCTCTGCCATCTGCGTCTGCCTCTGTCATCAGTCCCTGCCTCCGCTTTCAGGGTCTTCCGTTAGGGTCTGCTCCGAGGATAATAATTATAATTGTAGTTTGTCATATTCGGATCTTTCCCAATTACCGTGTAATAATTGTAATAATTGTCATCTACAGTCTTAAAACAAATTCGAGACTATGTGGATATGGATCAGTCCAAACACAGTAGATCCGAATATGGCAACCTCTTCGGCTGGCCAGAATGTTGTGGCAGCCCCCGTGGCTGACCAAAGTGCAGTGGCAGCCCCTTCGGCTGGCCAACTTGCATCAGCCTCTGGGCTTAATATGGCAGCCGTTGTGGCTGGCCAAGGTGTTTCTGCCCTCAATTTGGCTAGCAACCTGTTGGACATGTGAGCCATGTCAATCCTGCTGCGAAAAACCTGAAAAATTCAGTGGTCAGAATTTCAAAAGGTGGCAACAGAAAATGTTCTTCTACCTGACACGTTGAACTTGCGAGGTTTGATGAGCGGAAAAAATATATCAATATTTACCGCCCCTTTTACTTAATATTTTGTTTAGTTTCTCGGGTTTGATGAACGTTTTGATATGTTTTATTTTATTTTGCAGATAAAATAATATCGGGACTCAATGAAATCATTTAGGATGAAATGTGGATCAAATAAGGGCAATTATTGGACTTGATATATTAATTTTGGAGATTGGAAACTTGAAAGGGCGTTTTTGACGAAGTGCAGTTTTGGAAATTCCAGTTTTGCGCATCTGTCGTATTTCGGGCATAACTTTTTACTCCGATATCGGATTGAGCTGATTCAAGTTCCAGATTAACGAAGACTCAACGATATACAACTTTGAAAGAGAAAATATTTTCAAATTATGATGATTTCATGACTGAAATTGATGAACCATCCAGAAGTGTGTGGAGTGTAATTATTAAAAGTCATTATCAATCATTTTCAAAGCAAAATATTAATTAATAATAATAATAAAAATTATCAAATCAACACCAAACAAGATAAGCAATTAGTGGAGCAATTATGGATTTGGTGGAGTAATTAGTGGAGAAATTAATAATGGATTTGGTGGAGAATTTGATGGATGATTTGATGGAGGCAAAATTTTGCCTATAAATACCAAGCCATTTCATTTGTAAAATTCATACTTTCTTCTAAGGAATTCCTTAAGAATACTAAGAAGATTGTATCTTGTTTGTTTATTTACAGCTTTCAGTAATTAATTTCCGCTTTCGCACTTTCTTTTCTTTACTTTTTCAGTTTTTACTTTCCGCAATTTACTTTTACGCACAGTACTTTTCTTTCTTAATTTTCAGTTTTTACTTTTCAGTAATGAGGAGGTAACTCCCCTTTGCTGGGGTAAAAGGTAAAACTTTTATTACTAATATTTAGATTAATCTCCCTTAATTATAATATATAAACTAGTTAAAACCTGACTTAACGAGGATACCGCCATATTGGTCGGTTGGTAATTATTTAAATTGGTTTTAACCTGACTAAACTGGATACCGCCTGATTGGTCGGTTGGTAATTAATTATTAATTTGACTTAATCTGGATACCGCCTATATGGCTGGTTGGTAATTATCATGCAAAGTTAATATATTATATTAAGGGAGATATCTAAAATAGAAATAATAAAAGTGGATCCTTTTACCTCAGCATTTTCTTTTATTGTAATTTTACTTTATTTACTTTTCAGCAATTCATTTTCAGCAATTTACTTTTCAGCAATTTACTTTCAGCATTTACTTTTCAGTATTTAATTTTTAGTATTTTACTTTATGTCTTTTCTTTTATTTAAGTTTTTACTACCTGTAAATATGTGTCGTAACTAAGCCAGTTATCTGGGGTTGTGATGAAATCCAATATCACCGGTTTATAAGGGGTTAAATTATAGTTTGGGTAATATAAAGGTTTATTTATTGAGTCTTAATCCTAATGCTTTTTATTAACTGGCCATTAATAAAATTGAACTGGTAAATCTAAAATGAACTAGACATAGGGATTTTAGGTTTAAGACCTTAGACTTAATAGCCCACGATCTTCCTTGAGGATAGATAACCCTTTAATAGATTTCCTTACAGGATAGGAATATACCTGTCGGGCGGGGGTAGCCATAATTGGAACTTAAACTTAATGAATCCAGATAATTTGGTTGACATAGACATATGGTTCAATTGGGTTAAACTGGGTATTTGTGTCTGACCATCGACAGAGGCTTACACATAATTTAGTGTTCCAGGTTAATAAATCAATATATTACCCAACTTTAAGATAACCACTTCATCTTTAAAATGATATTGGAAGAAATCACAACCCTAGATAGTTTTTAATATTGAATTTTCTTAAAACATATTTTCGACAATTTTATTTACTTGCTTTTAAATTTAGAATCGTCACCATTTCAAATCAATCAATCAAACAATCTGTTAGATACTAGTAATCATTTGACCTCATAAAATTAATAGTTTTGATATTAAGTCCTCGTGGGATCGATATTTTTATACTACTTGAACGATACGTGCGCTTGCGTTATACGTGTGTGTTTACGCCGGTCAGTTTTTGGCGCCGTTGCCGGGGACTTAGTTATCTTTTACTATTAGTTTAGGGGTTAGATACTTTACTTGTATCTAATTTCTTTTTACTTATTATTCTGTTTTCTTGTGTTACAGGTTCTTAGACACTTCATGAGACGAACCAGAAGCTTTGAACTCCGACCACTTGACCTAGAAATTGAAAGAACCATCAGACAGTTGAGAAGAGAAAGGCGAGAAGGCCAAGAAGCTTTAGTCAACATGGAACCTGAACCTTTGATCGTTGCACCACCAATTCCCATTCGAGACAGAACCATTCCGATGGTTGACAGACTCATTTCCTGTATTGTACTTCCTCCCTTACCAGCAAATGCTGTGTGACATCAAAACATGCATTCAGATGATTCAGCAGTCAGTTCAATTTGGAGGGAATGCAACTGAAGATCCTAACGCCCACATCAGCAACTTCCTGGAAGTTTGCGGCACTTTCAATTACAACCGAGGAGCTGAAGAAGCAATGAGATTGCGGGTTTTTCCATACTCTTTGAAAGACAGAGCAAAGGCCTGGCTACATTCACTACCAGCAGGTTCCATCACAACATGGAACACCCTAGCCACCAAATTCCTTGCAAAGTACTTTCCACCAGCCAGAACAGCAAAACTGAGAATGACATCACATCCTTTGTGCAGCAAGATTCAGAATCCATGTACGAAGCTTGGGAAAGATACAAAGATCTGCTCCGGAAATGTCCTCACCATGAGATTCCAAAATGGCTTCAAGTCCAAACTTTCTATAATGGACTTTCTGGATTGATGAGAACCACTATTGATGCTGCTGCTGGAGGAGCTTTGATGTCAAAAGGAGAAGATCAAGCCTGGGACCTAATCGAAGAGATGGCCAATAACAATTCCTTGTGGCCAACAGAAAGGAGCTTGATTCAAAGAATTGCAGGAATTTATGAAGTTGGAGCCAACACAGCAGTTAGTGCCAAACTGGACCAGATATGCAAATTCATGGAGACTCTCAACACTCAAAGCAATATTGGAGCAACAAGTTCAACATATGGAGGAGCACCAGAGCCAACTCAACCTGAAGAAACGGTGAATTATGTCAACAATTTTAACAGACAGGGAAACAATCCATATTCCAACACCTACAACCCAGGGTGGAGGAATCATCCCAATTTTCATGGAGCAACAATTCTGGACAAAGGAACAATCCACCACCAGGATTTCAACAGCAGAACTATCCACCACCTGAATTCCAACAGCAGAACAAAAGCCAGGAGCAGACAAATGAACCAGGCATAACAGAAGTGCTGACTCAGTTAAAAAAGTATGATGCTATATTTCAATCTCAAGCGGCATTAATTCAAAGTCAATCTGCTTCTATTAAAGCACTAGAGAATCAAATGGGACAACTGGCAAATGCTCAGAGTTACAGACCGCCAGGTACCCTTCCCAGCAACACAGAGCCAAATCCAAGAAACATGGGGAAGGAACAATGTCATGCCATCATGTTAAAGAGCGGTACTGAAATCAACAAAGATGTTGGAGTCAATTCAACTGCTGAGGAAGTTCCAAAAGAAACAAAGCAACAAATGGAAGAAAAAGAAGCAAAGGAAAAAGAACAGATCACTCCACCTCCACCTTTTCCTCAACGTCTTCAGAAGAATAAATTGGACAAGCAATTTTCCCGGTTTCTGGAGATCTTCAAAAAGCTGCATATCAACATTCCATTTGCAGAAGCGTTGGAACAAATGCCCACCTATGCCAAATTCATGAAAGATATTCTTTCACGAAAGCGGAGATTGGGGGATTACGAGACAGTAGCATTAACAGAAGAATGCAGTGCTATCATTCAGAGGAAACTTCCCCCAAAGTTGAAAGATCCTGGCAGTTTCACTGTTCCTTGCGTCATAGGAGAACATAACTTTGGTAAGGCTTTATGTGATTTAGGTGCTAGTGTTAACTTGATGCCTTTTTCTATTTTCAGGAAATTACAGATTGGAGAAACAATGCCAACTTCAGTCTCACTGCAACTTGCTGATAGAACGCTCGTATTTCCAAGAGGCGTAGTTGAGGATGTGCTGGTCAAGGTTGACAAATTCATTTTCCCAGCAGATTTTATTGTCCTTGATATGGAGGAAGACGCAGACGTGCCAATCATCCTCGGGGAGACCTTCTTGGCTACAGGTCGAACCATTATTGATGTACAAAAAGGAGAACTAACCATGAGGGTACAGGACCAAGAAGTAACATTCAATGTTTTCAAGGCCATGAACTTTTCCAGATGATGAAAAGAATGAGGAATGTTTCAAACTCGATGTGATACACAGTACCATTCAGAACTCTGATAAAAGACAAAGTTCTACTGACAAACTTAAAACATGTCAATTGCCTGTGGAGCCTAAAGATAAAGCATCTTTTGCACTGAAAGAGCCAATTCTTGCTCTACAAGCAACAGAAGAGAAAAAGTTCCACCAGCTCAACGAATTGGAGGAATTTCACAATCAGCCTTTTGAAGATGCCAAATTGTACAAAGAAAAGGGCAAGAAAAGACATGATGAGAAGTTAGTGCGCATACAACTGGAACCAGGGCAGAAGGTACTGTTAAACAAATCAAGGGTGAAAATCTTCCCATGGAAGCCAAAATCACGGTGGTCAGGTCCATTTGTGATCACCAAAGTTTTACCAAATAGAGCCGTTGAGATACATGATCCTGACGCTAACAAAACTTTCAAGGTTAAAAACAAGCGTGTCAAGCACTACTGGGGAGAATCATTTGAGCGACAAAAAGAAAGTGTTACACTTTCAGATCCAGCTTAACGTTCGAGAAGTCATGTCTGGCTGACGACTTTAAACTTAGCGCTAGCAGGGAGGCAACCCATGCAATTTTTGTATATATTGTGATTTGGTGTGATTTAATTTGTGTGTTTTATTTTTGCAGGTTTAGTCATTTCAAGATGGAAGAAGCTTTCGCAAATCTTCACAAGCAATTTCCTTCTCTCCCTCCAAAATCTCTGATGAAAGTATACAAAGCTCGCTTGGAACGGATGAGGTTATTAACAATCCATGGTATTCCTAATGATATTCGTTGGGTAATTGAAGCACGAGTCCGATTGGCAGGTGAGTCTTCTGATTTTTTATTTCACATCTGCCTGGTTTTGGAAGAAGCACCTATGCAAAGAAACGTAGAGCTAAGCAAATGGGTGTTTGTTTCAAATGTGCACGATTTAATTGCAACACTCGTTGTCGTTCTTTAGGAATGGTGTCTGATAATCGCGAAGACAAAATTAACTTCATTAGGGATGGCTTGAGTAAGGAGTCTTTAGATGATATATCTTCGACTCTTGAGACGCATCCCAGTGGATATGTTCATATAACCATTCGCAAATTACATACACAATTTCAAAAAGAAAGACAACAGTTAAGTCTCGGGAATCTGACTCAAAAAGACCCTGTTTGCCAATTTATAAGAAAATTGGATGGGAAGCTTGTCCCTGACGCATAGACGTTAATCAAGCTGTAAATTTTTGTACATATTATATCTCTTTGTCTTTTCCTAATATTATTGATTTGTTTTGTTGTTTTCTTTTGTTTTCTCCGACAGGATCCAGATCTTTTTGACTATCACGGTCTATTTATTATTTTGCTACTAATCGTCCTTTGGAAGAAACTTGTGCTATTTTTACTCACCCTTTTCAGGTATTATAAATTCAACTCATCATTGCACCTTTGAAGTCATCCAGAGTTGAGAAAGAAAACATAAAACATGGAAGCCACTTCAAGAAGACGAGTTGAAAACATTTGTGTGTTTTGCGGTAGTAGTGTTGGTACTAAACCACAATACATAGAAGCAGCACAGGAATTGGGTCGAGTCTTAGCTGCAAGGAATATGCACTTAATATATGGCGGAGGCAATCTTGGATTAATGGGGATCGTTTCAAAGGCCGTACAAGAAGGAGGCAGTCATGTTTTGGGAATCATCCCAAAACCCTTGGCAGAGGCAAATCTTATTGGGTCATCAAACGGAGAGGAACTGATCGTGCCAGGTATGTCTGAACGCCTGGTAGAAATGATTAATCGTGCTGATGTTTTTATTGCTTTGCCAGGTGTGGTTAGGGTACATTAGAGGAAATTTTTATAGTTCTATCTTGGGCAAACCTGAACATACACCAGAAACCACTTGGATTGCTTAACGTTGATGGATTTTATGATTTTCTTTGTGTGTTTCTTGATGATGCTCGGAGAAATGGGTTCGTGTCAAAACCTATGAAAGAACTCCTCTTTACTGCCAGAACTGCTCCGGATCTAATAGATCAACTCTTAGCTCATGAGCCACAAGTTGACCCTATCATATCAAAGATAAATTGGTCTGAGGACGATCGTGGTAAGAGGCGTAGAGTTAATCTGGATCTTAACCTTTAATTTCCTATAGATTTCAGCTAACCAGGTACGACCTTCTTAACTCTCCTTTTACTGTTTAAGACATTGGGGACAATGTCTCATTTAGGTTGGGAGGGAGGTTTAGTTGATTAGTACCTTGTTTTTAGTTTGTATGTTGTAGTTGTATGTTGTTTTTATTTTTAGTCCAAAATTTTTCGAAAAATACAAAAAAATTGAAAATTTTCAAAAAAATTACAAAAATATTTTGCATTTTTAAGTTTTCATTTTGACTAAAATGATGAGTGAAATTAGTAAGAGATAGCCGAGTAAGGAGATCCACTCCTGAGACGTATCTCAAACCTATTTCGAAACAAGTTAATTTTGTTTATTTCCTTTTGAATTATTTAATTTGTAAATTCTCCATAAAATTGACTAAAATGAATCTTCATATGCTCAGTTGACAGATATTATCAACATACATGGTAACATACAGACATGAACTAAAATTGAAAAGTTTGTAATATTCAGTGCTCTATTTAATTGGAAGAAGAAACATCTTAAAAAAGCAATGGAGTACAAAAAAAAAAAAAAAAAAAAAAAAAAAAAAAAAAAAAAAAACGTCCGAGATCCGAGAGTTATTAAGTCTGTAAGGGGTGTTTAACACCTAGTGCCCTAAAACCAACTGGTTTGGGAGTCACTGGCCCAACACTCGCTACATGGATCAAAGATGCTGCAAAAATATATTTATATCTGAAGTCTGGGTAATTAAGTCCGTAGGGGTGTCTTAACACCTGGTGCCCTAAAACCAACTGGTTTGGGAGCCACCGACCCAAAGCTCGCTACATAGATGGAAGATATTGTATATAAATAAAAAATAGAGAAAAATCAAAGAAAAAATCAGAAAAATCAGAAATATTATTCTATTGCTCCAAAAAGATGTGAAATCTGATAGAACTTTAGGACAAAAATATTACTCTCTTATCAACTGCACTTATGACTGTTGTGGGCAAAAATGAGTTGTTAATATTTTGTTGGCTGTGTATATGAAGAATGGTAAAAATAATCGGAGAATTTACTTATTCGGTAATTTAGAATGAAACAAAACAACTAGTAACTTAGAGTAAAAGTTTTACCTGATTAGTCACTAAATTTCTTTATTCTCTTTTCGCTTGTCTTTTTGCTTTTGTGTGCATTAGTTTTAATACCTTTTTACTTTTGTAAAATGTTTGTGGGTATCATTGTTGTAAACCCTCACGAGACCACAACTCGTCCACTAGGGACACCTAGGGGTTTAAAGGCTTGTTGCATATGCTAAATGCAACCGTGATCCCTACGAAAGTGGCTTAGTTTAATTTTAATTTTATTTTGTTGTTTTGCTCGAGGACTAGCAAAATGTTAGGTTTGGGGGTGTGATGAGCGGAAAATATATCAATATTTACCGCCCCCTTTACTTAATATTTTGTTTAGTTTCTCGGGTTTGATGAACGTTTTGATATGTTTTATTTTATTTTGCAGATAAAATAATATCGGGACTCAATGAAATCATTTAGGATGAAATGTGGATCAAATAAGGGCAATTATTGGACTTGATATATTAATTTTGGAGATTGGGAAAACTTTTGGGCGTTTTTGACGAAGTGCAGTTTTGGAAATTCCAGTTTTGCGCATCTGTCGTATTTTGGGCATAACTTTTTACTCCGATATCGGACTGAGCTGATTCAAGTTCCAGATTAAAGAAGACTCAACGATAACAACTTTGAAAGAGAAAATATTTTCAAATTATGATGATTTCATGACCGCTTGATGAACCATCCAGAAGTGTGTGGAGTGTAATTATTAAAAGTCATTATCAATCATTTTCAAAGCAAAATATTAATTAATTAATATTAATAAAAATTATCAAATCAACACCAAACAAGATAAGCAATTAGTGGAGCAATTATGGATTTGGTGGAGTAATTAGTGGAGAAATTAATAATGGATTTGGTGGAGAATTTGATGGATGATTTGATGGAGGCAAAATTTTGCCTATAAATACCAAGCCATTTCATTTGTAAAATTTATACTTTCTTCTAAGGAATTCCTTAAGAATACTAAGAAGATTGTATCTTGTTGTTTATTTACAGCTTTCAGTAATTAATTTCCGCTTTCGCACTTTCTTTTCTTTACTTTTTCAGTTTTTACTTTCCGCAATTTACTTTTACGCACAGTACTTTTCTTTCTTTAATTTTCAGTTTTTACTTTTCAGTAATGAGGAGGTAACTCCCCTTTGCTGGGGTAAAAGGTAAAACTTTTATTACTAATATTTAGATTAATCTCCCTAATTATAATATATAAACTAGTTAAAACCTGACTTAACGAGGATACCGTCATATTGGTCGGTTGGTAATTATTTAAATTGGTTTTAACCTGACTAAAATGGATACCGCCTGATTGGTCGCTTGGTAATTAATTATTAATTTGACTTAATCTGGATACCGCCTATATGGCTGGTTGGTAATTATCATGCAAAGTTAATATATTATATTAAGGGAGATATCTAAAATAGAAATAATAAAAGTGGATCCTTTTACCTCAGCATTTTCTTTTATTGTAATTTTACTTTATTTACTTTTCAGCAATTCACTTTTCAGCAATTTACTTTTCAGCAATTTACTTTCAGCATTTACTTTTCAGTATTTAATTTTTAGTATTTTACTTTATGTCTTTTCTTTTATTTAAGTTTTTACTACTTGTAAATATGTGTCGTAACTAAGCCAGTTATCTGGGGTTGTGATGAAATCCAATATCACCGGTTTATAAGGGGTTAAATTATAGTTTGGGTAATATAAAGGTTTATTTATTGAGTCTTAATCCTAATGCTTTTTATTAACTGGCCATTAATAAAATTGAACTGGTAAATCTAAAATGAACTAGACATAGGGATTTTAGGTTTAAGACCTTAGACTTAATAGCCCACGATCTTCCTTGAGGATAGATAACCCTTTAATAGATTTCCTTACAGGATAGGAATATACCTGTCGGGCGGGGGTAGCCATAATTGGAACTTAAACTTAATGAATCCAGATAATTTGGTTGACATAGACATATGTTCAATTGGGTTAAACTGGGTTTTTTGTCTAACCATCGACAGAGGCTTACATAATTTAGTGTTCCAGGTTAATAAATCAATATATACCCAACTTTTAGATAACCACTTCCATCTTAAAAATGATATTGGAAGAAATCACACAACCCTAGATAGTTTTTAATATTGAATTTTCTTAAAACATATTTTCGACAATTTTATTTACTTGCTTTTAAATTTAGAATCGTCACCATTTCAAATCAATCAATCAAACAATCTGTTAGATACTAGTAATCATTTGACCTCATAAAATTAATAGTTTTGATATTAAGTCCTGGGATCGATATTTTTATACTACTTGAACGATACGTGCACTTGCGTTATACGTGTGTGTTTACGCCGGTCAGGTTTCTAAAGGAAGATGCTCATGTACCAAAGAGAGGGAGTGTGAGATTGATATCCAAGTCATCAGTGCCATGAAGCTTGGAAACATTCTGAATTCCTATGTCGGAATTATGTGCTGAATGGGCTAAGTGATTCCTTGTACAGTGTGTACGTGGAATGAAACAGCTAAAGGGCTTTGGGAATCTTTAGATCGAAAATATAAAACTGAGGATGCCGGTACTAAGAAATTTGTCGTAGGCCGTTTCCTAGAGTTAAAATGATTGATTCCAAAACTGTGATAAGCCAAGTACAAGAACTGCAGATTATTCTTCTAGCAGAAATTCATGCTGAGGGGATGAGTTTAAGTGAAACCTTCCAAGTAGCCTCGATAATTGAGAAACTACCACCTGGTTGGAAAGATTTCAAGAATTATTTAAAGCATAAGCGAAAAGAAATGAGCATTGAAGACTTGGTTCTTAAGCTAAGAATTGAGGAAGATAACCGAGTTCTGAAAAGAGATGAATGACTCATGAGGCCAAAGCAAATGTTGTCGAACATGGCCATAAGAACAAGAACCTCAAGAACAAAGGGTCAAAGATGGGCCCTAAATGAGGAGTTTCCAAGAAATCAACATTTCAAGGAAAATGCTTCAACTGTGACAAAATGGGTCACAAGTCTTCTGAGTGCAGACTGCCGAAGAAGAAAAAGAAACAAGAGGCTAATGTGCTAGAAACATGACTCAAGATATTTCAGACATTAACCTTTCTGCTGTGGTTTCTGAGGTGAATCTGGTGGGTTCTAACCCAAGAGAGTGGTGGATTGATACTGGTGCCACTCGACATGTATGCTCAGACAAGAGCATGTTTTCTTTCATTGAGCCTGCTGAAAATGGGGAAAAGATATACATGGGAAATTCAGCAACATCTGAGATAGAAGGTCAAGGAAAGGTAATTCTGAAGATGACCTTGGGAAAGAGTTGACTTGAACAATGTTCTGTATGTACCTGAAATACGGAAGATCTTGTCTTGTGTCTGGATCGCTTCTGAACAGCATGGATTCCGGATGGTGTTCGAGTCTGATAAAGTAGTTTTGACTAAAAATGGGATGTATGTGGAAAAATGGTATGTAACTGATGGGCTTTTTAAGCTCAATGTAATGGTTGTTAAACCCAAAAATATCAATAAAGCTAGTTCTTCTGCTTATATTGTTGAGTATTCTAATCTTTGGTATGGTAGATTAGGACATGTTAATTTTAATTCATTGCGAAAGTTAATTAACATGAATCATATTCCCAATTTTAAAATTGATAACAAACATAAGTGTGATACTTGTGTTGAGGCAAAACTAACAAGATCATCTTTTCATAGTATTGAAAGAAACTCTGAACCACTTGATCTAATTCATACCGATGTATGTGATTTTAATTCAATACAATCGAGAGGCGGTAATAAATATTTTATTACCTTTATAATGATTGCACAAGATTTTGCTATGTGTATTAATGAAAAGCAAGGACGAAGCTATAGAGAAATTTGTTCTCTATAAGAATGAAGTTGAGAACCAACTGAATAAAAGAATTAAGGAGTTAAGAAGTGATCGTGGTGGTGAGTATGTTTTCCCTTTTGAATCACTTTGTGAACAAAATGGAATCATACATCAAACCACAGCTCCTTATTCGCCTCAATCCAATGGGATTGCAGAACGTAAGAATCGTACCTTGAAAGAGATGATGAACGCTATGTTAATCAGCTCTGGCTTACCTCAGATTATGTGGGGAGAAGCTGTCTTATCAGCTAATTACCTTTTAAATAAGGTACCACGGAAAGAAGCAGGGAAAACTCCTTATGAAATGTGGAAAGGAAGAGTACCTTCCTATAAATTCCTACGAGTGTGGGGGTGTCTTGCCAAGGTAGTCATTCCTCCACCTAAAAAGGTGAAGATAGGACCAAAAACTGTTGATTGCATTTTCATAGGATATGCACATAACAGTAATGCTTATCGATTTCTTGTGCATGAGTCTAATGTACCAGATATTCACAAGAATACGATAATGGAATCAAGGAATGCATCATTTTTCGAATACGTTTTTCCTTGTAAAACTAATTTGAATTCAGATGTGCACAAACGGGCACATGAGACTATCATTGAAGATAGTCAGGACCGAGAACAAATTAATGTTCCAGAGGATCAACAAGTTGTTGAACCTGAACTAAGACGTAGCAAAAGAGCTAAAACGGAAAAATCATTGGTCCAGATTTTCTGACATTTTTGCTAGAGAATGATCCTCAAAGCTATAACGAAGCTGTAAGGTCAGCTGATGGTGCCTTGTGGAAAGATGCCATCAATAGTGAAATTGAATCCATCTTACAAAATCACACCTGGGAGTTAGTGAATCTTCCTCCAGGGTGTAAACCTTTAGGGTCCAAGTGGATTTTCAAAAGGAAAATAAAGGCAGATGGATCAATTGATAAGTACAAAGCAAGACTTGTAATTAAAGGTTACAGACAACGTGAAGGTCTTGATTACTTTGATACTATTCTCCTGTAACGAGAATAAATTCCATAAGGATGATACTAGCGATTGCAGCTTTGCGCAATCTTGAGGTACATCAGATGGATGTGAAAACAGCTTTTCTGAATGGAGATTTAGATGAAGAGAAATCTACATGGACACGAAGAATTTTTATAGCTCCAGGACAAGAAAAGAAAGTCTGTAAGTTAGTTAAATCCTTGTATGGATTGAAACAAGCCCCGAAACAGTGGCATAAAAAGTTTGATGACACCATGTTGGCAAATGGTTTTAAAATCAATGAATGTGATAAATGCATTTATGTCAGAGAGACAGAAGTTGGCTATGTCATTTTATGTCTCTACGTTGATGACATACTCATTGTCGGGAGTAATGTCAAAATGGTGAAATCTACCAAGAATATGCTGAAATCCAAGTTTGACATGAAAGACATGGGTCTTGCAGATGTCATTCTGGGAATAAAGATCTCGAGAAGTCCAGATGGACTTATCCTTGATCAGTCGCACTATGTGGACAAAATTCTTGGTAAATTCAACGATGATGATTCAGCTGTGGCTAGAACTCCTTTAGATGTGAGTTTACACCTATCAAAGAATAGGGGAGATGGTATATCTCAAGTAGAATACTCTAGAGTGATCGGGAGTTTGATGTATCTATCGAGTTGTACAAGGCCTGATATAGCCTGTACAGTAAACAAGCTCAGCAGATATACGAGTAATCCAGGGGTTGATCACTGGAAAGCAATAGTGAGAGTACTTAGGTACTTACGTTTTACTCGTAATTATGGGTTGCACCATCATAGATATCCAGCTGTAGTCGAAGGATACAGTGATGCTAATTGGATATCTGACATGAAAGACTCAAAGTCTACTAGTGGTTATGTGTTTACACTAGCAGGTGCAGCTATATCATGGAAATCCTCCAAACAGACTGTGATAGCCAGATCTACAATGGAATCAGAATTCATTGCATTAGACAAGTGTGCTGAAGAAGCAGAATGACTTCGAAATTTTCTAGAGGATATTCCAAGTTGGCCTAAGCCAGTGCAGCAATTTGCATTCATTGCGATAGTCAATCTGCAATTGGAAGGGCACATAACAATATGTATAATGGTAAGTCTAGACATATTCGTCGTAGACAAAATACCGTTAGACAATTACTCTCTACTGGAGTTATTTCGATTGACTATGTAAAGTCAAAGGATAACATTGCGGATCCGCTAACCAAAGGGTTAAATAGAGAGTTAGTTGTGAAATCATCGAGGGGAATGGGACTGAAGCCTATTAGATATGTTTATTACGAAGGAAAACCCAACATTGTTGACTGGAGATCCCAAGATCTAGGTTCAATGGGACAACCTACTCGTAAAAGACATAATTGGATCACTGTGGGGTTTACCCTCTAGTCCATTCCTATGATGAAATGAAACAGTGATGCTCGTATGGATAGAGGTTAAGCAAAAGCTTTTAATGATTCTTATGCGTCGGGAATCCGAGCAGAGTATTACGAGATACTCTTAAATAAGAAATCACCTGTGAGAGAGAGAAGTGGGGCCGCTTCAAAGGGAATTGTACGGGGCACAATTTTAGAAACTCTTGCAGAACCAGGTAGATGTTCATGGCCAAAATGAACATAATAATGAGAACTCAAATGTGTAGGTAAAATATCTTGTGTGATATGTGTTCTCCAATTACATGAACGGCAGTACAGTTCAATGACATCGCTTCAACTGTCAGCCAGTAATGAGATATATTTTCACAAGGGAAGGTTCAAAGGCTGTGGCCTACCTATCCTATGTAGGTGTTGAACCGTTGAACTCTTCTAGGTCAAAATAAAATGTTTTATAAAAATAATTTTATTCGACGTTTTTCGCCAATTTCATTCATGTGGGGGATTGTTGGAAAAATGCTTATTTATAAGCATTTTGAGGCTCAATTTTAAGCATGGTCCACTTCGTGTTAGTGGTTGTTATTGAATGATTCATATACTCCTCCGTGAGTACTTCGAAATGGTATATTCATATGCTTAAAATGGTGCTTGGGTGAATGAGAAATTGTTGCTCAAAGTTCACAATTTTCAAGCCTTTTGTAATTCCATAACAGCTAATTTAATTAGCTTGGTGGTTACAAAGTTTAATCTCCATAAGTGCTAATCTAATTAGCTTGGTGGTTATATAGTTTAATTTCCATTAGTGCTAATTTAATTAGCTTAGTGGTTACAACAATGTGTAACATCTCCCATTATGAATTTAATTGACAAGTTAATTTCTATTAATTGAGATGTGTTTTTCTTTTCCTATATAAACAACATCAGTTCTTGTTTTCAGATATGAAATAGAAAATAGAGAAAGACATAGCACACACACGAAAGATCATTTTCTTTGTTTTGTTAAAAGGAGAGTTCAAACACTTTGTGGTTCGTTGGATACGAGTCTGGTGGTGCCCTTTCTCGTACGTTTCCGTTGTATCCTGGGAACAATCGTCTCACGTTCTACTGCACCTACGGTAGGGGACGAATTTGTTTTAAGGATATTGTTGTTTTACAACAAGCCTCGGGAAAGTTCTGATTTGCCTCAGCATCAGCATCTGCCAACAGCCTCTGCCTCAGCTTCAGCTTCAGCCTCAGCTTCATCAACAGCCTCTGCCTCAGCATCAGCATCTGCCAACAGCCTCTGCCTCAGCTTCAGCTTCAGCCTCAGCTTCATCTTCTGCCTCTGCCTGCCATCAGCATCTGCCAACAGCCTCTGCCTCAGCTTCAGCTTCTGCCTCTGCCTGACTCAGCATCTGCCAACAGCCTCTGCCTCAGCATCATCATCTGCCAACAGCCTCTGCCTCAGCTTCAGCCTCTGCCTCAGCTTCATCTTCTGCCTCTGCTTTCAGCCTCAGCCTCTGCTGTCAGCCTCTGCTTTCAGCCTCTGCCTCTGCTCATCAGTCCCTGCCTCCGCTTTCAGGGTCTGTCGTTAGGGTATGCTCGAGGATAATAATTATAATTGTAGTTTTGTCATATTCGGATTTCCCAATTACCGTGTAATAATTGTAATAATTGTCATCTACAATATTCTCAATCCAAGGTCAATCCTCATACAAGTGTGATATTTTTCCTCTACAAAAACATATTTTTATGGAACTAAAAAGATTTCAAGTGCCTTTGAAGAAAGAATCTATGAGCTTTTAAATGAATATCAAGAATTTTTTACCTATAAGAATTTGGTTTCTTTTAAACATCTGAAAAGTAAAATTAAGAAGATATAAATTCTCATACGAATTTGAAAATGCAATTAACATATATATAGCCCAAATCATAAAACATATGCGTTGCTATTTCATTAAAAGATGTCATTGATATTTTATTTTTTTTAAAATAAACTTTACAACGGGGGAGTATTAAAGCAATATCAAATATCCCAATAAGATTGGCATTTTTAAATTTGTCCAATCATATGCTAAGTAGACTCTATTAAAATCAATATATTATTATAAAAAAAAAGTAGAATTAGTTATATTCTCTAATTAAGAATTTAACGAGTCGAATACCTTACAATCATATTGCTAAGCAAACATCGTTATGTCATTGATATCAATGAATAATATAACTAAAACATACCATTGATTGCAAAAACTCCACAATACATATGGCCATTTGGGTTGAATAATATTTTTAATCTCAGGGCAGAATCAAATGAGTAAACGAAAATAAAAATCATCATCCAAAAATGAATATCACTAAGTTCTAAAAGAAATATTAACAAGGTATAAATAATTGTTCAAATTTGAAAAATGCGATTAATTTCTATCCCAAATCAAATAGCACAAAGAAGATGCATTAGTATTTCAAGAAAATGAATCATTAATTTCAATGAATAAATATAACCAATAATATAAAGTTCAATGGATAAATATAGCCAATAACATAAAATTCAACGATGTAGCTATAGGTTTAAGTAGTTTTTTTTTTTTTTTTTGGCATGCATGCATGAATTCCTATGTTTGATTTGTTTGGCTTGTTATTGAATTTCATTCTGAGAGTAAAGCCTGCACTTCTTTTTATGGTAGCGAGCCATAACACGGAAGATCATTCGGAGTTGGAACAAAATTCTTCATCATCTTCTTAATATCACTTTCGACAATGAACAATATGCTCACAGTCGCCACCCTTGACCCTTTGTGTGGCTTGATTTTGATTCTATTTTTGTGCAGAATTTTTGGCAATACCAAGGGCTGACTTGGGGACACATTGAGGTTGTTTTAGTGTTTAAAAAATATCCAGAACCGCTGTCCAAAATTATGAAAACAGTCAGCATAAAAATAGTGAGTTGTGCACGCGTAAATAGTATTTTCGGTGTACAAAACAGTCTAATTTTTGGGCTGCTATTTGGGGCTGGAAAAATAGTCAAAAACAGAAGCAAAATAAGTCCAAAAAGGGTTGGATAGTTTCGGCTAAGAAGCGGAATGGCAGAAATTTTTTCAAGGTCAATTGTGGTGCCTAGTACGCTTCCACCTAGCGGGAAATTCATTTCCTATAGTCAACGCCCTAAGTTCCTTCTTAATAAGGGAACTAAGTTTTTAGATTATGACGGACTACCTACAAACACGATAGTCTAATCCAACTATTATATGGATTATACATAATCTCTGATATCTTGGTACTTCTAATTCGACCTTGATTCAACTACCCTTTCCTAAATAGACTTAGAATATGACTCTTTCAAGGAATCAAAATCTGATTAAAAGGCTACCTCGCGGCCTATAAAATGAGAGATGGTCCAAAGGGAAGATCCTTTCAAGCTTTAGCTCTCACACTCGAGTTATTAAAGCGTATATCACCCCCTAAACATCAACCTACCACCCTCACGATAATCTACGAATATCAAGGTAACCATAAACCATACTCTTCACTATCTTTCCACTCGTCTTCATTACTGACTTGAGTGTCGGACTGCCTTCGACATCCACCACATCAATGAGTAGATACTTTACGCTCATATTTATCTTTGTTTTGCAGGACCGCTGGTATCCCCATCATATAAATTCTCAATTGTATGCTGAAAGCGAAATTCAACGTCTACAATAATAATAATAATAATAATAATAATAATAATAATAATAATAATAATAATAATTATTATTATTATTATTATTATTATTATTATTATTATTATTATTATTATTATTATTATTATCGCGACCCCCTCCCTAGAGGGGCCCAACTTTAGAAAGGGGTTCGCAGACCTCTTTAATTCGAGCATTGTACATGTCACACAATACAAACATATATACAATAAAATAATACTTCTTAAATTACAATATATAAGTCTCCGAATAAAGTAAATGGTAATAAGATTTAAAACATAATTCTTAAAAATAATAAATAATGTCTTAAATGTCTGAACCAACCCGAAAAGTTACTGTGGCACGTGGATCAAATCCTGGTACTGCTTCTACTGTGCTGGCAAACTACTTGGGATGTTTGGGAAAATTGGGGGTGAGCTTAAAGAGCTCAGTAAATAAAGCACTCATACTCTCAATATGACCTCACCAATAAAATATGGATATGTAAGTGTATGTGTGTGTGTGTATATATATATACACACACATATATATAATAATATATGAAAATAACATATATTATTCTAGGATCTATTAAGCATGAAATTTGTGAGAATAAACAAAGTAAGATAGCGGAAAGTACTCACTTTGTTAGGCTAAGTAGGATGTAGAGATAACAAAAATTTCCAACCTTTGTGTAGTCCTCCAAGCTCCTCATTGTATGAATTGTTTAGCTCCAAGCTTGAACTTAGAATTCCAAACTCTTGGATAGGTTTCCCTAACACCTTTGAATGACTCTTTAAGTGCTAGCTAAGGAAGAAATTTGCAACAAAATTCTTCATATGGTCTTTGTTGCTCACAGCAAAATGGAGAGAAAATGAGGGAAAGTCACGCCCAAGGCATGGAGATGAGAGAGATTGAAAAAATGTGTAGTGTTTTTGATTTCAAAAATCAAGTTACCAAATACCAAAAGTTGGTATTAGTCTTTCTCACATCAAACTTGAGTGTTTTAAAAGCCACCAACAACTAACAACTTCCATCAACCAAAAGCTTGACAAAGTTGACTAGGTGATGTGACTTATGGGCCCCACTTTAATTCAAAATCCTAGTGGCCCCGCAAACACGTCACGAGCTCGGGTTCGTTAATTTCGAATTAGTGAATTTTCCATTGTGACGTAATTAAATCAAATTTAATTAAATAATTATTCCTAGCAAAATTACTATTAAAGCCGCTCACGAATTAGTTCTAAATTAATTCGTTCGCCCGAATTAAAATCCAATTTTAATTCCGTTATGAAATCTAATTTCATTTAATATATCGAATATATTATTTTATCGATTAATTCCAAATTAATCGCTCTCTCTCTATTAATTGAATTTTATCCCAGATAAAATCTTTCTGCAATTAATCCTAAATTAATTTTCTCTCTCTTCTAATTAATCCCAGATTAATTATGTTCGAGTCATACGTCATCGGTGAATCTTCGGAAAGCGACCCATGAGATCCCTGGATATGTTGGCAGTAAATCTGGTTGTCGGATTATCCGAACACGTGCGTACTCGGTACCACGTTCTTACCGATTTACAAGACATGGTTTGCTTCTAGCAAAGCGTCGTGCCTACCCCATTCTCCAGAAATATTCTTTTAAGGAATATGTAATCTTTTTCAGGCGTAGTATACGTAGTATTGCATATTGTGATCCAGTATCGATATCACATGCTAGGCCCAGGGCTGGCATTGTGTCTGCCCATATATCGGATCTCTGGTAACTAGTCTCTATAATCGGATAATCATGACCTAGTCATATTATCTCGATGATTGCAGTACTAAAGAGTATTAGTTCCGTATCCTACGTGATAATCATCTCCATATTACTGGAGTGATATTTCCATCTTGACATCACACCCAATACACTACGATTCTCAGTACACTCAGAAGAGAGTACACAGAACCTGTTAAAGCCCTGGATGACCAAAACCAAAGTATACTGATTGTCGCAAGTATTAGTGATGCAAGTCTCAGGTTAAGACTAAATACACATACCCTGATTCGGATTCCCATAGACACATAGTCATACTACCAATGGGATTCCGAGGGGTCTATCAAGAGCGAAACCGTTTTCGTACCATCAGTAAACAGAACCTCCTATTACACTTGCATGAGTATCCAATACCCAAATATATAAGAATTATGCCGTTACGCTTCCATAACACGCACAAGTGTAATACTAGCCTATTCCGCATTATCGATGTCCAGTCTCGATAATACTACGACTAGAGATATTTAATGATTAAACCTTACGTGGATTAATACTGTCTCATATCTTATTAATCGGTAATAATCATATGGACTTTTATCATTTATATATCCCGGTAATCCAATTACGAATGATAAAAGAGCAATTTCCTTTGTCACATAGTTTATTTGTACAACAACACCATGTTCTGTACAAATAGTGATATTATGGGTCATAATTGTCCAACAATATCTCACTTGGCCTATAGCCAATCACTCAAGTGTCCTACACCTGAATTATATACAGGTCGCTCAAACTTCTGCTGAGAAACAGCTTTCGTCAGTGGATTTGCAATGTTATCATCTGATGCGTTTTATTCGATCATCACATCGCCACGATGTATGATCTGAATGAATCAGATGAATTAATCGAAGTTCATACTTGGATCATTGATGAGACCATGATTCCTTAGCCTGTGCTGTAGCCTAGCTCAGCTGCTAACAGAACTACTCCTAATCAAATTAGGATTATATAGATCCAAAGTGCTTTTATTGATGCTGCAGCTGCAGCAATGTTCCACTTTTGTTCTTTATTCAGCAACAGTATCTTACTTGGAAGATTTCCAGCTCACTGTTCCATTATTCAAACTATGTAGTACCCTTATTACGACTTACAATCATTTTTGTTGGTTTCGAAACTTGCAACGGTGAACTCAGTCACTTCAAGTTCTCCTTCTCCATGTTCAAGAAAGCATCATTAGTTCGTCTAAGATACTTAAGGATGTTCTTAACATCAATCCAGTGACCATCACCTAGATCGGCCCGATTGTGACTCTAAATGCTTAAAGCATAGAAGACACCAGGCCACGTACATTTCAAAATATACGAGTTCTCAGAGAGTGCCAACAACTTTTAGGTCTATCCCAGTAGATCCTTATTCCTAGAATAAAGGTTGCATCTCCTAAGTAATCCATGGAGAATTTTTATGAAAGCCAAGCTTTCACCGATTATTTAATATGGGAATATCATTTTCAAGAAATAATATGTCATCAACGTATAGGACAATCATTGTCAGTGCACTCCCACTAACCTTCTTATACACACAAGAATCATATTCATTTTGAATGAAATCATATACCATTATGATCTTATCAAAACGTTGGTTCCAAGAACGCAATGCTTGCTTCAATCCATAAATAGATCGATTTAACTTGCAAACCTTGTTTGCATGTTTCGGCACGAAAAAACCGTCAGGATGTTGCAAACATCCTCCAAAAGGTTTCCGTTAAGGAAAGCGGTTTTGACGTCCATATGCCATATTTCATAAATGAAATATACAACATTAGAAAGCATTATCCAAATGGATTTAATCATGGAAACAGGTGAAAAAATTCTGTCGTAGTCGACACTATGTCGTTAACGATACCTTTTCTGTATAAGCCTATATGTATATATTTGTATGTTGCCATCCATGTATGTCTTCCTTGAAGACTCATTTAGTACCAACAGGCTTAATGCCTTCTGGTACATCAACCAGTGTCCAAACTTGGTTATATACATAGAATCCATTTCGGACTTCATAGCACTTTGCCATAAAAGGAGTCAATACCTTATATCACTTCCTCATACATAGTCAGTTTGTCTTCCTCAATAAGATTAACATCTTCATGAGGTGAGATCAAAAACCCATACCTCCCAGGTTGTTTTCTAACTCTCTCTGACCTACGCGGTTCTTTTGTATTCGAAGATTATTGGTACAGTTTCATCCCTAATGAACTGTTTGTGTTCCGTTAAGGAATCAGTGCCTGGAATAGTATTGCTTTGATTTTCATCGGATATTACTTTCCTCCCACTTTCCACTACATATAGGCATTCCTCTTAGGAAAATCGCATGAAGAGCAAAAATTACATTGTTCTCTTGTGAGTTGTATAAGTATTATACTTTGGTTTCCCTAGGATAACCCACAAATTAGGCACTTATCTGATTTGGGTTCTAGTTTGGTATCATCCAAATATATGCCCATCATTCCCAAATCTTCAGGAATGAGAACCCGGTTTCTTCTTATTCATATCTAATATGAAGTCCGTCTAACAGATTTTCATGGAATCTTATTCAAAATAAGTATTGCACTGTTTAATATGTATCCTCAAAAGGAAATTGGTGGCTCAGAGCGACTCATCATTAACCTTACCATGTCCAACAAATTCTGTTTCTCTGTTCGGACACACCGTCAAATTGAGGTGTTCCGGAAGGAGTCCACTGTGAAAGAATACCATACTCTTTCAAGTAATCTTGAAACTTATATGTTTAAGTATTTTACACTATGGTCCAACGGTAATGTTTTTAATACTTTTACCGGTCTGTTTTCTTACTTCGTGTCAAAACTCTTTGAATTACTCAAAAGTTCCTGACTTGTGTTTCATAAGATACACATAACTGTAACACGATGCCACATCCGTAAAGGTTACGAAGTATTCATATTCATCTCTAGCCTAGCTAGACATGGGCCCACTTACGTCACAATGAACGAGGGCTAACAGATCGGTGACACTTGTACTTTTACCAAGTAAAATATGTTTTAGGCACTTTGGCTAAAAAACTAGATTCGTAGACATCATTTGAATTATAATCCAATCCATCCTGATACCCACTCTTCAAAAGTGTGGATATACAAGTCTTGTTAATGTGTCCCAAACAACAATGCCACAAATAAGTCTCATATGATTAATTCAGTTTGAGCTATTTGTTTGTCATGCTATATGTATGAGATTAATTTATATTCAAAATATAAATAATGTTATTCACATCTAATGTGTTTATCTCAATATCGTCTTTATAAACAAAACACTTAGTGTTCTAGAATATAAAGGTATACTAGCAACATGTTAAACTAGATACAGATATAATGTTTCTTGTCAAACTAGGTACATTATAACAGTTTCCTAATTTAAGTACATGCCCAAAAGGCAGTTCCAAAACTTAGGTTTCTATGGTTAAAACAGCGACTCTCGTCCCTTTTCCAACTCATAGGTCAATCTCAACTGAAGCCAGTCTCCTACTAATCAGCAGATCCCACACATCAGTACATATGCTAAAGTACCACATCCAGTATCTGAAATCCAATTTTGAAACTAGTAGTGAATATGTTTGTGACAAACATACTTGAAGCCGGAGCCTTGCCCCGCATTCACTTCCTTAATGTCTATCTTGTCCATACGGTAGTCACGCTTCCAGTGGCCCCGTTTGCCATAATTTAGGCAGACATCTTGGGATATGTCATTTGTCTTCCTAGAAGACTGTGACGATTTTGCCTTTGCCCATTATAGAAGCTCTGGCTCTGCTTCCTTGAGCATATCCATCATTTACATTGAAGGGAATAGATGAGAAGAGAATTACAAAGAATCGAGAGATAAAGGCTGGACACGCAGGTCCAATTTAATAAATTCTAAATTTATTACAACAATTTCCAAAATTGCCCTCACCCATCTAATATCCATCCGATATGCATTATTCATACAATACATCCATGTATTCACACAAAGCATATTATCAATCAATCTAATCCAATTAATTAATCTTTCATTAATGACCATCCAATGTTCAAACAACGATTTGATTTGCGCGAGTCCAACTCGTTTAAGAATAAGTACTCAAAATGTGTATTCTTGAATTATATCGAACTACAATTTTAAATCCAATTTATTTTGTATTCAATACTAATTCTATATTTAATTCCAAATTAAATAATTACACTTTAAATGTGCCTTTTAGACTTGGATTACAAATCCAATCTTAACGGGTCTCAAAGGCCGAATTAGTATCCAATATTATTTAATTAAAGTCCAATGAGCTTTTAATTAATTCTTTAGGCATGGGCTTTGGCAATTATTGGTCAAACCCAATATGCCAAGGCCCAATTAAGGAATAACCCTATTTGCCATAAAATTAATTTCGGCCCATTAGGCCCAATTAAATTTTAAAGGCCCATTTATCATATTTGGACTTTATGGAAATGGTTTTAGGCCCAATTGGATCCAACCAATTATCCTAAACCAAACTTGGCCCAACCAAGCCCATTAAGGCCAAATACAACAACATTAGCCCAATTCAAAATTAAAGGCTAACTTATTTAATCACAATATTCCAAATATCACAATTATTTAATTAAAGTGTATTAGCCATAATTAATTAGTTAAATTAATATTTTCAAAATACCAATTTACATAATTAATCATGCTTTATCATTATCAATTCATGTCCAACATTATTGAAGCAAAAGCAGTCTCATTTCATGCTCACTAAGTCACAGCAATCATGGGATTTTTATATCCGATTTTGATTTCAATCCAATTAAATCATAAATCAACATACTCATGCATTTTAAACACATCCAATTGTCTAAAATTCAAAAATCACCATGACTTTAAAAGGTCCAAACTCTCGGACATGCATATAGATTGGGAAAAATTAATCGAATTAATTTTTCATAAAATTGATCATGCATAACTCTAAGTTATCATTATCTAAGCATACTCAAACAAACAATTTGATTAAATCATGCTCAAATCAAAAATACCCAAATTCAAGATTAAGAACTCTAATTCATTTCATGCTCAATTTAGGCTCTGATACCATTGTTGGGTTCTCTAAGAACAACCTAGGATCTATTAAGCATGAAATTTGTGTGAATAAACAATGTAAGATAGCGGAAAGTACTAACTTGTTCGGCTAAGTAGGATGTAGAAATAACAAAAATTTCCAACCTTTGTGTAGTGCTCCAAGCTCATCTTTGTATGAATTGTTTAGCTCCAAGCTTGAACTTAGAATTCCAAACTCTTGGATAGGTTTCCCTAACACCTTTGAATGACTCTTTAAGTGATAGCTAAAGAAGAAATTTGCAACAAAATTCTTCCTATGGTCTTTGTTGCTCACGGCAAAATGGAGAGAAAAATGAGGGAAAGTCACGCCCATGGCATGGAGATGAGAGAGTGAAAAAATGTGTAGTGTTTTTTATTTCAAAAATCAAGTTACCAAATACCAAAAGTTGGTATTAGTCTTTCTCACATCAAACTTGAGTGTTTTACAAGCCACCAACAACTAACAACTTCCATCAACCAAAAGCTTGACAAAGTTGACTAGGTGATGTGACTTGTGGGCCCCACTTTAATTCAAAATCTGAGTGGGCCCGCAAACACGTCACGGGCTCTGGTTCGTTAATTCCGAATTAACAAATTTTCCGTTGCGACGTAATTAAATCAAATTTAAATAATTATGCCTAGCAAAATTACTATTAAATTCGCTAGTGAATTATTTCTAAATTAATTCGTTCGCCCGAATTAAAATCTAATTTTAACTCCGTTATGAAATCTAATTTCATTTAATATATCGAATATATTATTTTATCGATTAATTCAAAATTAATCGTTCTCTCTCTATTAATTGAATTTTATCCCAGATAAAATATTTCCGCAATTAATCCTAAATTAATTTTCTCTCTCTTCTAATTAATCCCAGATTAATTATGTTCGAGTCATACGTCATCGGTGAATCTTCAGGAAGCGGCCCATGAGATCCCTGGAAATGTTGGTAGTAAATCCGGTCGTCGAATTATCCGAACACGTGCATACCCGGTACCATGTTCTTACCGATTTACAAGACATGGTTGACTTCTAGCAAAGCGCCGTGCCTACCCAATTCTCCAGAAATATTCTTTTAAGGAATATATAATCTTTGTCAAGTGTAGTTGTAGGACACAGAAATCGGCGACGCTGTTCTGGGCTCGCGGCCCGATCGGGAGTACGGATTAGCCCGCAGGGGACTAAACCGGAGAAATAAAATGGAGTCGCCACCCAGTGTGAACTGAGAAATGATTTAAGGTCGCAGTCACCCCTCGTAAGGGAAGACCTCAAACCGTTGGGTTTGGATTGGTCCCTTACTTATGCCACTTGTAATGAACGGATTCGCACAATAATATAACCAAGTCTACACAATATTCACGTGCAAGAATAACCTGTATCTAAGTTTGCATGCATAGAAGTAAATAAAATAAGAGCAAACACGCAATCTTATGGACATATTAATTAAATAAATACGAAAATATAAATAATTAACAAAGATAAAAACGTCAATAATGAAATGATATTGTTAATTATGTAATGCAAAAAGAAATGACCAAGAAGCAAACATGCATGAAATGTGATGAAAAGAAATATGTTCACTGTATGTGTGTTCGTGTAGCGTTTGAAAACGCGTTCGAACAGTGAACAGAATGTTCCCGTTCGTATAGCATTCGAAAACTTGTTCGAACGGGATGAGACCTGATGCATGGTAAAGCAGAATGCATGCGCGTTCGAGAAGCATTCTGAAACGCGTTCGAAAGGAAATGAGACATAATGTTCGCATTCGTATAGCGTTTGGAAACACATTCGAACTGGATAAGACCTGATGCATGATAAAACAAAATGCATGCGCGTTCGAGTAGCGTTCTTAAATGCGTTCGAACGGACTGAGGCAGAATGCATACATTCGTGTAGCGTTTGGAAACGCGTTCAAAGGAGATTACCAAAATGGTATCTGAAACGACGCAAACCCATACGTGAATGAACAAATACATAATATAGGACCTCGTATGCCCGATTAAACACATTTCACATTCAATCGAGTGCACTTCGTCCGGCGCGATAAAACATCGTGGTAAAGGTAGCCTTTAGGCATTTTCCTCGAATTAGAGGACCTTTAATCCACCCTAGATAGCCCATGCACATTAAATTATCAATGCATGAATAAACAAATAAATAATATGGGACCTTGTATGCCGGATTGAACATATTTCACATTCAATCGAGTGTACCTCGTCCGGTGCGGCAAAACATCGTAGTAAAGGTAGCCTTTAGGCATTTCCCTCTAATAGAGGACCTTTAATCCACCATAGTTAGCCCATACGCACTAAATTATCAATGCATGAATAAACAAATAAATAATATAGGACCTTGTATGCCCGATTGAACATATTTCACATTCAAACCAGTGTACTTTGTCCGACGCGACAAAACATCGTGGTAAAGGTAGCATTTAGGAATTTCCCTCGAATGGAGGACCTTTAACCCACCCTAGTTAGCCCATGCGCATTAGATTACAATGCATGAATAAACAAAGAGATAATATGTGAAAAATAAATAACGGAATAATAAAAGGCGCGACAAAACATCGTGGTAAAGGTAGCCTTTAGGAATTTCCCTCAAATAGAGGACCTTTAATCCACCCTAGTTAGCCCATGCGCACTAAATTATCAATGCATGAATAAACAAATAATGCATTGAAAATAAATAACGAAACAATAAACATAGATTTAAATCACAAAATGAAACACGTGCTTGAAATTTTCTCAAGCGGTACGTGGAGTTGTATCCCAAGTACAGACCGTACTACCGTCCATTCGGATTCGGCTATGAAATTTACGTCTAGGTTTCCATCCGATATACCGCAAGATATAGCACCAACCATTTAACGTAACACAATCATTAACCCAATGTATACATGAAATATGATAATGCATATGATGAAATGACAATAGATAACGGAAGCGATAAATAGTAAGCTAAGTGCGAAATATTAAAGGAAGATAAATGACTGAAAATAAATGCGGAATAGTAAAGCAATGTGACCAATAGTTTGGCCATTTTTTTAATGTAGGACTTCGCATGCTCGGTTGGACGTATTCCACGTCCCACCAAGCATGCCGTGTCCGGGATAACAAAATAAAATATAACAAAGGGGGCCCTCAGGTCTTACCTTTTAAGTCGCTTCTCGAGAGTGCGTTGGGACGTCGCCGGAAGGGTTAATACTCCGTACCTTTTCTGGTTCACCGGTTCGGTTTCGCTGCTATTTTGCTCGCTGTTTCAGTCACTGTTTCTTATATTTTCTTCACTGTTTTTATGTTTTCTTGTTCGCTGTTTTGGGATGATTTTTTTTGGACTGTTTTTAGGGTTATTTGGCCACTGTTTTGGTGTCAATTTGGGACCGTTTTTGGGTTATTTAAGGAGGGGCTGCTGTTTATGGTTTTAGGGGCTGTGCATGCGTGTTCAACGTGCAGTGGTGTGTGATGGTGTCGGTTGTGTTTGGCTTTCATAGTGGCTTGAGTGTGGCTGGAAAGTGGGACGTGTGTCCCTCTGTTATCATGTGTGAGTGTGTTTTAACGTGTTTGTTTTGTGGAGAGGGGATGCTTACATTGATGAGTTTGATTTGTGTCTTTTCTTTTTGTCGTGAATGAACTAGTTTTAGGGTTTTATTTGGTTTTAAAAAAATGAGGGAGAAGGGAGAGGGATGACGAGAGAAGCTGAATGCTTCCGTGTGTGAGTAAAGAGAGATCAAATGAGGGGCTATGTGTTTGTTGCTATTTAGGGTTGAGTTGCCGAGTGGAGAGCTGGTTTGTGGGCATGTATTCAGTGAGTGTGAGCGTGTTGCAGTGTGTATTTGACGTGAGTGAGTGGCTTGGTTTGAGTGAGGTCAGTGAGGGTTGTGCGTGTGGATTAGAGAGAGAGATGAGAGGCTATTTAGGGTTTTTTTTTATTATTTTTTGTTTTCTGTTTTGTAAACAATGTGAGAGAGCGTGAGAGATGAGAGAGGGAGGGGGAGCCGTGAGGAGTCAGAGGTCGAGTGGTTTAGGTTTATTTTTATAGTTGCATGCTAGAGTTTAGGGTTATGCTTATGGTTTTGTTTAAGGAAACAAATCAAGTAATTATGTGTGTGTTTAATTAAGGAAATGATATTTATATTTTTAGTGGGGGATTTCTTTAATTTGGGATGTGATTTATTTTAATTTGGTAGGGGATTTGATTTGATTTTAATTGGATTTGTTTTAATATTATTGGATTTGATTTAATTTGTGGCATGTGTTTTAAATATGTTAATTATTTTTGGATTGGGCTTGGGCGAAATGGGCTTTGGATGGGTGCGGGGGTTTTGGTCCGAGGCTTAAATTTTAAAACAGAGATTAATCGGGCGAATCTGAGGCCAAACAAACAAATTAAATTTGTTAATGTATTTATTTTTAAATTTTCCCTTCCGACGTCCATTTCCCGCGACTTTCGTAACTTATCGGGTAGTGCCTCCCTACGATGCTCATCATTGGGCTTTATGAAAAAATGCAGTGTCTATAGTAGTATACGTAGTATTGCGTACTGCGATCCAGTATCGATATCACATGCTAGGCCTAGGGCTGGAATTGTGTCTACCTCGTACGAAGCATATATCGGATCTCTGGTAACTAGTCTCTATAATCGGATAATCATAACCTAGTCATATTATCCCGATGACTGCAGTACTAAAGAGTACTAGTTCCGTATCTTACGTGATCATCATCTCCATATGACCGGAGTGATACTTCCATTTTGACATCACACCCAATACACTACGATTCTCAGTATACCCAGAAGAGGCGTACACAGAACCTGTTAAAGCTCCGGACGACCAAAACCAAAGTATACTGATTGTCGCAAGTATTAGCGATGCAAGTCTCAGGTTAAAACCAAATACGCCTACCCTGATTCGGATTCCCATAGACACATAGTCATACTACAAATGTGATTCCGAGGGGTCTATCCAGAGCGAAACTGTTTCCGTACCATCAATAAACAGAACCTCCTATTACACTTGCATGAGTATCCAATACCCAAATATACGAGAACTATGATGTTACGCTTCCATAACACGCACAAGTGTAATACTAGCCTATTCTGCATTATCGATGTCCAGTCTCGATAATACTACGACTAGGGATATTTAATGATTAAAACTTACGTGGATTAATATTGTCTCATATCTTATTAATCCGGTAATAATCATATGGACTTTTATCATTTATATATCCCGGTAATCCAATTACAAATGATAAAAGAGCAATTTCCTTTGTCACATAGTTTATTTGTACAACAACACCATGTTCTGTACAAATAGTGATGATATGCGTCATAATTGTCCAACAATCTCAAGCAACCATTCTCACAACAATATAAACATCCATCAAATATGGTTGCTAATTCGGGTCCAGTATAATAGTGGATTGAAACCAATGGGAGGTACCTCATAACTCCCAAGGTTTCCCATCAACTCATCCAGCATAAATATATAAGTGGGAACTGAAACACGTTCAACCACTAATTATGCATAACCTCACATAGCCTCTCATGAGCTCTCTCTACTCATATCATCTCATCTCTCATATCATCTCAGTTCATCTCATCTCCAACCACTATTATAGAAAGCCCCACAACATAACATAATATCACACATCATCCAATACAATCACAAATCACATCTAATCCATCAATCTAATCTCAACAATCATGAATTCATATTTCTCATGTTTTCAATAACTCAATGTATATATCTCCATATATATATATATATATATATATATATATATAGATATATATATATATATATATATATATAATATATATATATATATATATATATATATATATATATAGACTTTCACTGCAAACATCAATCAACAAATAATTATGTTAATGGAATCATCGTGCATTGTACTTATCTCAACCCACGCAAAAATTATTTATATCTCTTTATCCTCGCTAAAATCTGAAAAATATAAAATTACGATCATATCCTTCAACCTTTCCAAAATTATGATTTTACCTATAAACTTTCTAAATTTCCATTTTAGCCCTAAAAAATATTTCTATTGTGTCAATATAGTCATAAAACTCTCATATATTACTTATTAACCCTTGAGAAATAGAATTTATAGATTTACCCTCATAACCATGCTAATATGCAACTAAGTCCAAAACTTTCAAAATCATATGTTTACACCCCCCAAAACAGTAATAATCATGTACCAAGCTCCAACGACCTCTAAATCTCACAATGAATGAACCGTTGGTCAGTATATGTTACAAAGATCGCAGTGATAGTGATGGTGGTTGTGAGGGCTGAAGCACGGTGATTACCGATGATCGGTCAAACAATAATAGTGATGCAAAGCTTTTGTCTCTCTCTTTCTTCATTAGCTACAGCCTGAATCATATGCTATTATTATTATTATTATTATTATTATTATTATTTCTTTGATAGAAGAAGTTGGGTGGTGTTAGGAGTAGTGGTTAAGGGTGGGTGAGTGTTTTTGTTTGCTTTAGAGGACAAACAAACATAATGGTTAATGATAATTAGGAAGTGATAATAAAAAAATAATAATTTGATATAGAAAAAATAAGGTATTACAATCTACCTACCTTATAAAAATTTCATCATCGAAATTTCTCAATCCTTAAACAGCTCTTGGTATTTCTCCCTCATATCTTGTTCCACTTCCTAAGCGCCTTCTGTATGTGATGATTTGACTACATGACCTTTTCAAATGGAATACGTCTGGATCTCAACTCTTGATCATTTTGATCTGATCTTCACTTCATAAGTTGGGTTCTCACTCAACTTAATCGGGTGACTCTCCAAAATGTGAGAAGGGTCTGGTACATATTTCTTTGGCACGGATATATGAAATTCTTTGTGAATCCTTTCCAATTCTGGTGGTAATGCCAGACGATATGCCATTTTTCCCACTCTTTCAAAAATCTCATAGGGACCAATATAACGCGGTTATAATTTTCCTTTCCGGCCAAATCTCAATAAGCATTTCCAATTAGAGACTTTCAAAATGACTTTATCTCCCACTTGGTACTCAAGTTCTTTCCTTCTTTTATCGACATAACTCTTCTTTCGACTATACACCTTTAACAGTCTAGCTCAGATCAGTCTGATCCTCTCAAATGTCATATCTACCAAGTCTGAACCATGAATCTGTCTACCTCCAATCTTGCCCCAACAAACAGGAGTCATACATCTCCTCCCAAACAAAGCCTCAAATAGAGCCATACCGATGCTAGCCTGAAAGCTATTGTTGTAGGCAAATTCTATCCAATGTAAATGCTCATCCCTTCCAGTAAATTTCAATACACACGATCTCAGCAAATCTTCTAATGTCTGAATAGTTCGTTATGATTGTCCGTCAGTCTGTGGGTGAAATGTGGTGCTCATAGAAATCTTTGATCCCATAGACTTCTGGAAACTCTGCCAAAAATGAGAAGTAAATCTGGCATCCATATCTGATACAATTGACAATGGTACACCATGTAACCATATAATCTATTCCACATATAATTTAGCTAGTCTCTATGGTCCACATATAACTCGAATCGGCAGAAAATTGGCAGATTTATACAATCAATCCACTCTCACCAAAATTGAATTATAACTCTTTCGTGTCCTCGGTGGCCCTACTATAAAATCCATCGTAATGTTTTCCCATGGCCACTCAGGTATAGGTAGAGGCTAGTGTAATCCGGTTGGATGTTGATGTTTTGTCTTAACCTGCTGACAAACCAAACATCGAGATATAAACTTGGAAATCTCTTTCTTCATTCCAAGCTTCCAATATGTATTTTTCAGATTTTGATACATCTTGGTGCTCCCATGAAGCATATTATATGGAGTATCGTGATTCTCATCCAACATCTCCTACTTAAGTGTTCCTATAAGTGGTACCACTAATATATCACCAAAAATTAATACGTCGTCTGAACTCAGTCTGAAGGTAGTATTCACATTCTTTGCAATCTCTACTCTCCATTTTTCACATTGATCATCTTCGCTTTGTGCTTTTTTAAGTTTATCTATAAGTGTAGGTCAGACCTTCATATGGGCAAGAAAACATCCATTGTCGGACATCTTGATAGTCAAACGTAACACTGCTATCTCCTCGAACATCCTCTGTCTGGATCTTAACAACTCTAATTTACCCATATTTTTGCTACTCAATGTATCAGCAACTACATTGGCCTTTCCTGGATGGTAATTAATATACAATCATAGTCACTTAGGAATTTCATCCAACGTCTCTGCCTCAAATTCAGCTCTTTCTGAGTGGGAAGATATTTCAGACTCTTATGATCGGTATAAATCTCACACATGGCACCATATAAATAATTCCTCCAAATGTTTAGAGCATGTACAATCTCTACCATATTTAGATCATGGATGGGATAAGTCTTCTCATGAGTCTTCAACTGTCTCGATGCGTCCTAACCCTGGATGTGACGCATTAGTAGAAACCACATATCCATCAAGTCCGGATGGTAAAGTAAGTACCGGTGCAGTAATTAATTTCTCCTTCAGAGTTTGGAAGCTCCTCTCACAATCATCAGTCCATACAAACAGACATTTTTTCTCATCAGTTGAGTCATCGGAGCAGCAATAATAGAGAAATCATGAATAAAGCGATGGTAGTAGCCTGACAATCCTAGAAAACTCTGAATCTCTATCGTCGTTCTCGGTCTCTCCCATTTCAGCACTGCTTCGACCTTTTGTAGATCTATATGAATATCTTCTCCTGAGATAATTGTCCTAAAAATACCACTTTATCCAACCAGAACTCACATTTGGAGAACTTGGCATAAAGTTGTTCCCTCCTCAAAGTCTCCAATACTAATCGAAGATGTTGCTCATGATCGACTCGAGAAGGTGAGTACACAAGGATATCATCAATAAACACTACGAAAAACTGTTGGTTTATTCTAAGGTCCCAAGATCAAACAAGCAATGAAAACATGCGTGAATACATCAACGGAGGTAGCGGAATACTCACATTGATCGGTTATGTCGATTTGAAGACGAATCAAGGCCAAAAACGTACTGCCTTGCTCACGCCACAGCAACCAGTCCACGCTCACTGTCTTCGCAGTTTCGGGTCTCAAAACGAAGCTCCAAAACTCCATCGGATGAGTCCCGCCTCACGGGTGAACCTCCCTACCACCTTCGCAAGACTTGTAAGTGTGCTAGCACTTGATTTCTCACCATGAGAAACACTTTTGGCTTCCCTTTGTTCACGCCATTTCTGGTTCCAAACCAGTGAAGATTTTTTCAGTTGGGCGTGAGAGAAGAGAGCATGAGAGAGATAAAATTGAGAGAGATAAAATTGTTGTGTGTGATTCATTTTGTTACCAAAAATTTAATTTATATTTATGCCATAATATTTATTAAATTAATAATAAACCTATGACACAAATCATGCAATGGCTTAGAGTGTCAAACACTCAATTTCCATGCAAAACCATAGAGTGCATTGTACACTATCTACATGCAATGCATTAGAATTAAATAATGCATAATATGACATGTGTCATGTGGGCCCCACACGTTTCCAAATGAAAGTGGGCCCACGTGCACTCACGCGTTCGGGTTCGATATTTCCGAAATATCGAGCTTACGTCGCGACGTTAATTAAATCGAATAATTGTGGCTAGCGAAATTATTATTTACGTCGCTAACGAATTAATTCTAAATTAACTCGTTTGCCCGAATTAAAATCTAATTTTAATTCCGCGTCGAAATCTAATTTCGTTTAATACATCGAATATATAATTTACCGATTAATTCCAAATTAATCGTTATCTCTCTCTAGACGATATTTTATCCTAGATAAAATATCTCCGTAATTAATCCTAGATTAATTTCTCTCTCTCTTCTATATAATCCCAGATTATTCAAGAGTGCGAGTTGTGCGTCATCGGTGGATTATCGGGAAGCGACCCATGAGATCTCCGGATAAGTTGGCAGTAAATACGGTTGTCGGAGTATCCGAATCACGTACGTACCAAGTACTACGTTCTACCGATTTACGAGACAAGGTCGACTCCTAGCAAAGCACCAAGTCTTCCCAAGTTCTCCGGACATATTCATCAAAGAATATCTAGATCTGTATCAAGCGTAGTATACAATTGTATTGTACATATTGGCCCAGTATCGGATAATCACGTGCTAGGGCTGGGGCTGGATAAGTGTCTGCCCCGTCCGAAACACATATCGGATGTCTGGTAACTAGTCTCTATAATCGGATATTCATGACCTAGTCATAATATCACGATTGGATGCGCATCACTTAAGAGCACTAATACCGTATCCTGCGTGACATCATCTCCATTATGACTGGAGTGACACTTCCGTCTTGACATCACATCCAATACACTACGATTCCTGATAAACCCAGAAGAGGTGAACACAGAACCAGTTAAGATCCCCCCACCACCAAAACCAAAGTTTACCGATTGTCGTAAGTATTAGCGATGTAAGTCTCAGGTTAAGACTATACACACCTACCTTGATTTCGGCCTCCCATAGACACCTAGTCATAATACCAATGGGATTCCGAAGGGTCTATCCAGAGCGAAAGCTGTTTCCCGTACCATCGGTGAAACACGACCTCCTATCGCACTTGCACAAGTATCCAATATTTATATATATGAAGAACTATGTCGTTGTGCCCTCACAACGCGCACAAGTGCAATACTAGCCTATTCCGCATTATCGATGTCCAGTCTCGATAATACTACGGCTAGGGATATTTAATGATTAATCATTCGTGGACTGATACTGTCTCATATCATCTCAGTCCAGGAAGGAATTATCATAGGGACCTCTCTTCATTTATATATCTATGGTGATCTAATCACAAATGACGAGAGTGCAATTTCCTTGTTACATAGTTAATTTGCTACAGCAACACAATGTTCTGTGCAAATAGTGACGCTATGGGTCATATTATCCAACAATCTCCCACTTGGCACGTACAGAGTCACTCAAGTGTCCTACACTCAAACTATGTAAGGTTCGCTCAAATTGCTGAGAAAAAGGTTTTCGTCAGCGGATTTGTTCGATTATCGTTTGACGCGATTTATACGATCATCACATCGCCACGATGTATGATCCGAACGAATCAGATGATATAGAAGTATATATCTGGATCGTCGATGAGACTACCTTTATTCCTTAGCATGTGCTGACGCCTAGCTCAGCTGCTAACAGAACTATATCTAATCTAATTAGATTTATTTTCGACCCAAAAGACTTCTATTGCTGCCTCAACTGCAGCAAAATCCGCATTTGTTGTTTATTCAGCAACAGTTATCTTGTTTGGAAGATTTCCAGCTCACTGTCCCGGTGTTCAAACTTTATAGTACCGTAGTATTTAATCGTTTGGAAACTTGCTGCAGTGATCCCAGTCACTTCAAGTTCTCCTTCTCCATAGTAAAAGATAGCATCTTTAGTTCTCTGAGATACTAACAGATGTTCTTAACTTCAATCCAGTGACTGTCACTTGGATTGACCTGATTGTGACTCCATATGCTTGAAGCGTATGAGACACCAATACAAGTACCTTTTAAATGTACAATTTCCCAGAGAGTGTTAACAACTCCAAATCTATCCCAGTAGATCTTTATTCCTTGAATAAATGTTGTTACTCCCCAGAATTCTACGGAGAATTTCTATTGAAAGCCAAGCTTTCACAATAGCTTTATGGGAATTTCACTGTCAGTGCGCTCTCCCACTAACCTCCTTATATACACAAGAATTATTTCGTTTTGAGTTAAATCATAAACCATTATGATTATTTCAAAACGTCAGTTCCAAGAACCTTATGCTTGCATTGATCCAAACATGGATCGAATAACCCGCAACCTTGTTTGTCGGTTATACAAAATCGTCAGGATGTTGTAAACATCCTCCAAAAGGTTCCTTTTCAGGAAAGCGATTTTGATTTATAACTGGCACATTTCATAAATGAAATATACAGTTATTTTCAAGCATCTTCAAAATGGATTTACCATGGCAACAGGTAAAAGGTTAAATTAACATTATAACATAATGTTGATAACGATACCTTTCCGTCGAAAGCATAGCTTTGCACGTTGGTATGTTGCCTTCCATATATGTCTTCCTTGAAGACATTTAATGTACCATAGGCACAATGCCTTGTGGTACAACAACTAGTATCCAAACATAGTTGTTATACATGGAATCCATTTCGGACTCATGGCACTTTGCCATAACTGGGAGTCGATACCTCGTATCACTTCCTCTAAACGTAGTCGGATGGTACACCTCCATAAGATTGACATCTTTATGGGGCGATATCAGAAACCCATACCCTAGGTTGTTTTCTGACTCTATCCGATCTACAAGTTTCTTGTGTATTTGAAGATTAATGGTATAGATTCATCATAGATGAACTATTTGTGTTCCATTAAGGACTTCGTGCCTTGAACAGTATTACTCCGATTTTCATCGAGTATCACTATCCTCCCACTGACCACTGCATATCGGTATTCCTCTCAGGAAAACCGCATGGTGAGCAACAATTACATTGTTCTCATGTGGGATTTACAAGTACTATATTTAAGGTTTACCTTAAGATAACCTATATTGGCACTTATCCAATTTGGGTCCTTAGTTTGGTATCATCCAAACGTTATGCCTGGCATACCCAAATTATCAGGAATGAGAAACCTCGTTTCTTCCCAGTTCATATCCTATATGATTTCTGTCAAACAGATTTATATGGAACCTTATTCTAAATAAGTTTTGCACTGTTAATACATATCCGGTTGAAGGAGATAGTAGCTCAGAGCGACTCGTGATAAACCTTATCATGTCCTCATCTGAAAGAATACCGTACTCTTTCATGTACGTATGAAACTTACTGCTTAAGTATTTTCATTACGGTATTACCGTGGCGGAATAACATTATAGCCGATCTGTTTGTCTACTTCGTGTCGAAACTCTAAAGTTTCCGATCTGTGTTCTTCAAAAGAAACACATAACCACAACGTGATGTCATGTACAGTTAAGGTCACGAAATATTCATGTTCACATCTAGCCTAGCTAGATATGGGCCACTTACTTCACCATGAATAGGGCTAACAGATCGGTGGCCCTTTTACTATTACCAAGTAAATAGTATTTTAGGTATCTTACCTAATAACTAGATTCGTAGACCTTATTTGAATAGTCAAATCAGTCCTAGTACCCATTCTTTAAAAAGTGTGGATATACGAGTCTTCTTTAATTGTGTCCTAGACAACAATGCCACAAATAAGTCTCTATTGATCAAATCAATTTGAGCTATTTATTTGTCATTTTATATGTTTGAGATTTTTCTTTATATTCAAAATATAAATTCTGTTATTACATCCAATGTATTTATCTCAGTATCATCTTTATATAATGAAACACTTTAGTGTTCTAGAATATAAAGGTTTTATCCGCAATGGATTAAACACTGATATAGAGATAATGTCTCTAGTTAAACTAGTTACATTATAACATTCCTAATTTAAGTACATACCCAAAGGGTAGTTCCTAAACTTAGGTATCTACGGTCGAAACAGCGACTTTCGTCCCGTTTCCAATTCGCAGAGAAATCTCGGCTTGAAGCCAGTATCCAGCTCACAGCGGATTCTGAACGTCAATACATATATGTATTATGTACCACACTAAGTATTTAAAATCCAATTTCAATACTAGTAGTAAACATAACTTTGACAAATATTTTTAAGTTAGAGCCTCGCCTTTCTTTAATTCCTTCGTGTCTTCCATATCCAAATGGTAGTCACTTTGGGATATGTCAATTATCCTTTTCAATATTTCACAAACCTTTGCCCAAGCCTTGGGTTTCGGAATATCGAAATGATGTGCACCTTGTGCTACATGCCCAATTGCAAACTTTGACTTTTCTCCACTAGAATAGTCAATTAATTCTCCAAGAATTATTAATTGCAATTTTAATACTTTTAAATCTAAAGATAGATTTATTGTAAGTATATTAATTAAGCACTAAAGTCATCATCACATAAATCTTCCAAAGACTTTATGCTCTACTATTTGCTTAATTATGGGCTTAGTCATAATAAGTTATTTATCAAATAAATTAACCTATTATTAATTCCCAATTGAAAATTAAATCATTTAAAAACATTTAATCCAAGGATTATATATTTTAAATATTCAACTTTTCAATTCTTTCTTGATTTAATAGTCCAACTATTAATCAATTTTAATAAGGTACTATTTATTATAATGATTACAATAATCCAATTATTTAATCAACTATAATTTTAATATTGATTACTATAATCCCATTATAAAATCAACTATCATTTAATTCAATTATATTGATTACTATAATCCAATTACAAAATCAACTATATATTGAATGAGTTTGTATATAGTCCAACTATATATATTTTTAAAACAACATAAAATATTAGTCCGACTTATGACGAGTAAAATAAAATGAGCGTGTTTAGCGAGTATTCGAACGAATGTTGCAAATTCAATACTTGCCTCCCACTATTTTTCATCGAGCCTCTAACCCTCTGTGGAGTACTCGGGAAACCGTGTTTCCTAGTGGGCTAGGATCCTATTAAATAACACACAACCTTGACTTTGGCCAATAAAAGCTGTATGCTATTTAACTAGGTAGATCTCACAGATCAATTGGATCCAATCCAATTCCTAGATCCGGTTAGGTGGACATCCAAGTCCGAAACATATGTATAATGTCAATGTATCCATTACATTTTCCTAACCATATCCTCCGAATCATCTAGGCCTTGGCTTTGGCCAAAAACAAACCTAATGATTCCAGTTAAGCGGGACCCATTGACGAGGAAAGTTTCGTAATCAATGTCATTGGACAAAAAGTGATCTTGACTTTGGCCAATAAAAATCACGATTTGGACAAGACACCGATATGCAACAAAACTCTCATGATTCAAGTACATCCTTGATTGACAAAGGTCTTGACTTTGGTCAAAAAACAAACAATGCCAACTTCGGATCTTGAACAAGAATCATTCAATGGAAGGATATTTGCTTAATATAGATTGAGGGATTTTCGCGTGCAAATTGGCTACCAATTTAATTATCTTTGTTAGGTCTCATCATCATACACCCTTAAACATGCATTCTAAATACATAATAAAGCGAGTATGAAATAAATAATAATGATATGCGGATGGATACTTAACACATTGATCCTAGATCAAATCTCTCCCTTTCTCACTCAAGCTAGCACTTGTACTACTTCTACCCGTTACACTACACTTCTAAAGAAACCTCATATACATAGAGGGGAATAGGTGAGAAGAGAATACAAAGAGAAAGAAGGTGATAAGGCTGGACACGCAGGTCCAATTTAATAAATCGAATTTATTACAACAATTTCTAAAATTGCCCACCCATCTAATATCCATCCGATAGCATTATTCATTCAACACAACCACGTATTCACACACATAAGCATGCTATCAATCAATCTAATCAAATTAATTAATCTGATAATTAAGTGATCATCCAATGTTCAAACAACGATTTGATTTTGTTCGAGTCAAACTCGTTTTTGCGAATAAGTACTCAAAGTACGAATTCATAATTAGAATTAAACTACATCAATTACAATCTAATACTAAATTAAACTAATTTAACATTTCAAATTAATCATATCAACTTTAATACAATTCATGAATTATTAACTACATCATTAAAATTTAACGCATTTAATACTAATTCATATTCATCAAATTAAATGCATTTAATTAATCCTTTTACGATTTAAATTCCAAATTCAATCGCGTCGGACTCAAAGTCTGATTAACGTCCAACGTCAATTTAATTTAAGTCTAATGGGCTTCAATTAATTTCTTTAGGCATGGGCTTCGGCAACCAAAGCCCAATAGTGGAATCACCCAAAATGCCTTAGAAATCATTTCGGCCCATTAGGCCCAATTAAACATTAAAGGTTCATTAGTCGCAATTGGGCTTTATGGTTAAGGTTTTGGGCCCAATTGGATCCAATCCATTTGTCCTAAACCAAACTTGATAAATCAAGCCCAATAGGCCCAATTACAACTTTAAATTCTAATTTCCAAAATTAGGCCCAATTAATTAAATCCAAAAATCCAATTTTCACAATTTAATTACCAAAAGTGCATTATATGATTAATCAACTAAATCAACATTTCCAAACACTAAATTAGTCCAATTAATCATACTTAATTCATTATTACATGTCAAACACACATAATGAAAAATCAAACCCATATTACATGCTTCTAAGTCTCGGCCAAGGAGGTTATTTTGTCCGATTTGAATTCAATCCGATTAATTATACAATCGACAACGTATTAACTTCCCGAATGATTTCATACACATCCAATGTTCATAAAATCAAAATTACCAAGACATTAAAGGGCATTGTAGATTCGGACAACATAAGGAATTTAGGGATTTTGTTCAATTCAAAATTCAATCCAATTAATTTCAAATTAACATCATCCTACATGATTCTAACTCATCCAATGAATCAAAAATCAAAAAATTCCAAATCTCCAAATGCCTTATACCATTCGGCCAAGCTCCATCAATTGGGGAAAATTGATCCAATCATTATTTCATTAAATTGATCCAATCAATCATTAATTAAACATGTTATAAGCATACTCAAACATTCAATTCATTCAAATTATGCTCAAAACAAGTTTACCCAAATTTTAAGCCCTACATATTTCATGCTTGCAACATTAGCTCTTGATGCCATTGTTGGTTTATTCTAAGGTCCCAAGATCAAACAAGCAATGAAAACATGCGTGAATACATCAACGGAGGTAGCGGAATACTCACATTGATCGGTTATGTCGATTTGAAGACGAATCAAGGCCAAAAACGTACTGCCTTGCTCACGCCACTGCAACCAGTCCACGCTCACTGTCTTCGCAGTTTCGGGTCTCAAAACGAAGCTCCAAACTCCATCGGATGAGTCCCGCCTCACGGGTGAACCTCCCTACCACCTTCGCAAGACTTGTAAGTGTGCTAGCACTTGATTTCTCACCATGAGAAACCACTCTTGGCTTCCCTTTGTTCACGCCATTTCTGGTTCCAAACCAGTGAAGATTTTTCAGTTTGGGCGTGAGAGAAGAGAGCATTTTGAGAGAGATAAAATTGTATTGTGTGTGATTCATTTTTGTTACCAAAAAATTAATTTATATTTATGCCATAATATTTATTAAATTAATAATAAACCTATGACACAAATCATGCAATGGCTTAGAGTGTCAAACACTCAATTTCCATGCAAAACCATAGAGTGCATTGTACACTATCTACATGCAATGCATTAGAATTAAATAATGCATAATATGACATGTGTCATGTGGGCCCCACACGTTTCCAAATGAAAGTGGGCCCACGTGCACTCACGCGTTCGGGTTCGATATTTCCGAAATATCGAGCTTACGTCGCGACGTTAATTAAATCGAATAATTGCGGCTAGCGAAATTATTATTTACGTCGCTAACGAATTAATTCTAAATTAACTCGTTTGCCCGAATTAAAATCTAATTTTAATTCCGCGTCGAAATCTAATTTCGTTTAATACATCGAATATATTAATTTACCGATTAATTCCAAATTAATCGTTATCTCTCTCTAGACGATATTTTATCCTAGATAAAATATCTCCGTAATTAATCCTAGATTAATTTTCTCTCTCTCTTCTATATAATCCCAGATTATTCAAGAGTGCGAGTTGTGCGTCATCGGTGGATTATCGGGAAGCGACCCATGAGATCTCCGGATAAGTTGGCAGTAAATACGGTCGTCGGAGTATCCGAATCACGTACGTACCAAGTACTACGTTCTACCGATTTACGAGACAAGGTCGACTCCTAGCAAAGCACCAAGTCTTCCCAAGTTCTCCGGACATATTCATCAAAGAATATCTAGATCTGTATCAAGCGTAGTATACAATTGTATTGTGCATATTGGCCCAGTATCGGATAATCACGTGCTAGGGCTGGGGCTGGATAAGTGTCTGCCCCGTCCGAAACACATATCGGATGTCTGGTAACTAGTCTCTATAATCGGATATTCATGACCTGGTCATAATATCACGATTGGATGCGCATCACTTAAGAGCACTAATACCGTATCCTGCGTGACATCATCTCCATTATGACTGGAGTGACACTTCCGTCTTGACATCACATCCAATACACTACGATTCCTGATAAACCCAGAAGAGGTGAACACAGAACCAGTTAAGATCCCCCCACCACCAAAACCAAAGTTTACCGATTGTCGTAAGTATTAGCGATGCAAGTCTCAGGTTAAGACTATACACACCTACCTTGATTTCGGCCTCCCATAGACACCTAGTCATAATACCAATGGGATTCCGAAGGGTCTATCCAGAGCGAAGCTGTTTCCCGTACCATCGGTGAAACACGACCTCCTATCGCACTTGCACAAGTATCCAATACTTATATATATGAGAACTATGCCGTTGTGCCCTCACAACGCGCACAAGTGCAATACTAGCCTATTCCGCATTATCGATGTCCAGTCTCGATAATACTACGGCTAGGGATATTTAATGATTAATCCTTCGTGGACTGATACTGTCTCATATCATCTCAGTCCAGGAACTAATCATAGGGACCTCTCTTCATTTATATATCTATGGTGATCTAATCACAAATGACGAGAGTGCAATTTCCTTGTTACATAGTTAATTTGCTACAGCAACACAATGTTCTGTGCAAATAGTGACGCTATGGGTCATATTATCCAACAAAAACTTATCTAGATACGGCTGGAACACTATATTCATCAAATCCATGAATGCTCCAGGTGCATTAGTAAGTCCGAATGGCATCACTAAGAACTTATAATGCCTGTATTTCGTTCGGAATACAGTCTTGGAAATATCCACATCCCGGATCCTCATCTGATGATATCCAGATCAAAGATCAATTTTCGAAAACACTGAGGCTCCCAGAAGTTAGACAAAAAAATCATCAATACGAGGCAACGGGTAACAATTTTTGACCGTCACCTTATTGAGCTGACGATAATCAATGCATAATCTTAAGGTGTCATCTTTCTTTTTCACGAACAATACTGGTGCTCCTCTAGGTGAAACACTAGGTCGAATAAATCCTCAATCTAAGAGCTATTGTAACTATTCTTTCAGCTCATTCATTTCTGTCAGGGCCATACGATATGGAGTTATCGAAATATGGGTAGTACCAAGCATCGAATCTATAGTGAACTCTAGATCTCTTCGTGGAGGCAATCCTGATAACTCATCGGGAAAGACGTCATGATACTCTCTCACAGTTGGAATAACTCCTATCTGTGTTGATTTATCCTCCTCACTATAGCGATACTCGTTAAAATGCCTTTGCATTGCCCCTTTATAATCAATTGACAAGCCAACATGGCAGAAATGATGGTACCACAACTCGACTATGGTCACTGACTACCTTAAACTCCTCGTCATATGATTTAAAACCTCACTTCTTTGCCGCTGCAATAAATAACGGCTTCATGAGCTGTCATCCAATCCATCTCTAAATCATACTGAAGTCCTTCATCTCTAACGGGAATAGTACAACCAGTAGTTGCCTTCCCTCAATGTCAACACTCAATCCCTGATATACTGTATCTATTTTAATGTCATTCCTCGAAGGAATACTCATAATCAAAGGAATATTATTGGACTCAGTTACACTACTCAGACAATGAATACAAGCAGTAGCAATGAATGAATGTGTAGACCCTGTATCAAAAAGAGCTAGAATTAGTATACCAGATACCCGAACTTTACCGGATACAATATCACCACCATCTTGTGCATCATGCTCTGTCATGGCAATACTCATCCCATATCAGCACCAGATGCAGTATGTGTCTGAGATGTCTGTCCTCTACCACCATATGTTCCACTCGAAGTCCCTCTACCTCTGTTCTGTGGGAAACCTGAACCTCATCCATGGCTACCACTGGAATTTATCCCTCTACCACATCCTGATGTTGGCTCAACTGTTAAGGTTGGTTCTCAGAGCGCCAATTCCATGTTGTATTTCCTTTTAAATACTCTTGTAAACATTTTATTATGAATAAAATAAGCAGTTTCTATAATATAATATATATCTCTTTATATGGTAAATATGTAATTGACCTAGATCGATTAGTCATGATGCAGTTACAAAAGCGTCGCAACTGACATTGAGTTGTATCATGACGTTGTCATTCTTAGACTATTCTTGGTCGAGGTTTACACTACTTGGTCAGTAAAGTAAACACGTTGAGACTGGTACATGCCGTATATTAGAATATATGATTCTAATGGTTTCTTAATGAACCATGAGTCTTGGAGACTCGTATAGACGTCTAGGTATTTATAGCGGATAAACACTGAATGACTCACCGAAGATTCTTAATGGATTGTACACCATATTAAATTTTGGGTTGATTGGATTTGATCTTGACATATTTTGAACAAAAATAGACCAAATTGCAAAAATTGAAAGTTTATGGGCTGTTCGGTAATTTAAGAAATTTGGGGTTTTTATTGAAATTTATTTTTGATGTGTTGGACATGTTGGAAATCATTTTAGAACTGATTTGGAATCATCCAAAATTGTATTCGACAATTTGATGACTAAAATGAACAAAATATAAATTTAGGGGTCAAACGATAATTTTCAAGAAATATGATTTCTTGAGTAAAATTTCAGTTTTTAAGTATTGGGTATTTAAATAAATAAGTTTATTTAATTATCCAAGAAAAATGATTGAAATAAAAAAAATTAGATTTTCCGCGTTCCGTTGCGTTACCGGATATTCCCTATAAAGCCCCTACATCAACTCCTTGAGATCCGCCACTGGTGAAGCAATCTCTAGCAAAATGTCAAACTGTTGACATTCGAAACACTTCTTTCCACTGGTACACTGTGGGCTGAGATTGCTGGACAACTATGACCCATATCATCACTGTTTGTAAAAAAAATGGTGTTCTTTGTACAAATTAACTATATGACAAAGGAAATTGCTCTTTTATCATTTTGTAATTGGATTACTTGGATATATACAAATGATAAAAGTCCATATGATTAGTACCAGATTAATACGATATGAGACAATATTAATCCATGAAAGGTTTAATAATTAAATATCTCTAGTCGTAGTATTATTGAGACTTGACATCGATAAGGCGGAATAAACTAGTATTACACTTGTGCACATTATGGAAGCTTAACGGCATAGTTCTCATATATTTAAGTATTTGATACTTATGCAAGTGTGATGGGAGGTTCTATTAGCCGTTGGACCGGGAACAGCTTCGCTCTGGATAGACCCCTCAGAATCCCATTGGTAGTATGACTATGTGTTTATGGGAATCCGATTTAGGGTAGGTGTATGTGGTCTTAACATGAGACTTGCATCGCTAATACTTGCGACAATCAGTACGCTTTGGTTTTGGTTATCCGAAGCTTTAACAGGTTCTGTGTATGCCTCTTCTGGGTATATTGAGAATCGTAGTGTATTGGGTGTGATGTCAAGATGGAAGTATCACTTCAATCATATGGAGATGATGATCACGCAGAGATATAGAACTATTACTCTTAAATGCTGCAGCTATCGGGATAGTATGACTAGGTCATGATTATCCGATTACATAGACTAATTGCTAGTGATCTGATATATGCTTCGTATGAGGCACACACAATTCCAGCCCGAAACCTAGCATGTGACATCAGATACTGGATCGTATTACGTAATACATTGTATACTACGTCTGATACAGATTATATATATTTCATGTTGAATATATTTCTGGAGAATTGGGTAGGCATGGTGTTTTTCTAGAAGCCAACCAAGTCTTGTAAATCGGTAAGAACGTGGTACCGGGTACGCATGTGTCGGATAGTCCGACAACTGTATTTACTGCCAACATATCCAAGGATCTCTTGGGACGCTTCCCGAAGATTCACCGATGACATTTGACTCGAACAAAATTAATCTGGGATTAATTATGAGAGAGAAAATTAATCTGGGATTAATTGCGGTAAGAATTAATCTGGGATTAATTCGATTAGAAGAGAGAAAGCGATTAATTTGGAATTAATCGCCAAAGTAAATTTAATAGTTAAATTAAAATTTGCTATTTAATTTATTTAATTGGACTAAAATAATATATTGGATATATTAATTGAAATTGGATTTCAATACGGAATTAAAATTTGATTTTAATTCAAGCGAACAAATTAATTTGGAATTAATTCGTAAGCACTTTCGTAATAATTGTAGGAAACGCTTTCTCTCGAGTAGCGGAAGCGGTAAGGCCCATATACCGAACTTGAAAAATTTTGCTGCTCTCCCTTTGCTTTGGCCGAATGATACCAGTTGGTTCACTGATATTTTGCTTCTGTTTTGGACAATATTTCAGCCCCGGAACACCTCCGAAACAGTCCCCGAACAGCCCCCTGAACTGCAGTGAATTAGTGGACTGTTTTGGACCCGTTACACGAGCGAACTGCACTTAATTTGAAGCAGTATTTGCGTGAAATGCACTGGAATTTCAGATCTGATTTTTCTCCAAAAATCAATCCTAACACATCCCTAAAATTCCCCAAAAGTGTTTCCCAAAACCCGAATGAAAAACAAACAAAAGCCGAGTCCCGGGAGTGGTAATGGCGTGCGACAATGGGCTGGAAAATTGCCCACTGCCGTGAGGTATAGGGAGGGTTTTGGGGTTCTTTTCAACGTCACAAGGTCTTCCGAGCTATGTCTCGTTACCAACGGAGGGTAGTGTGGGCTACACTCACAGATTAATCTCTAAACGGTTTAGAGATTAAGATCACACACCGAAATAATTTCAGGTTTTTCAATTCACTTTCTCAACTTTTGAGAGCTTGAAGAAGAGATGGAAGCTAGGGTTTTTTTTTATTCCTTAGATCTAAAAAATTAAATCATAATTTTTCTTTTATACTTATGGGTAATTTGTTTCAAAAAACAAATCAACCATTAGTCTCCCAAACCCCTATAAAATTCGGCCAAGGTAAGGAATATTAGTTTGATTTTGCTTCCAAAATAAACAAATCCTACTCCTTATCATAAATGAATTTCGGCCATGGCTAGGGAATTAGGATTTGATTTTGTTTCTTAAACACACAAATCCTATTCCTTATCATATAGGGTAATTTCGGCCAAGGGGTGTTTAGGATTTGATTTTTTCTCAAACAAACAAATCATATTCCTTATCCAAAAAGGAATCCTACCTTGGTAATAATTCTTAGCCTTAATAAATTATATCATATATAATTTAATGTTCTAATTTAATAATTATCATATAATTATAATTATTAATACTTTATATTAACTTTTAATATAAAGTCTCAAGTGTGATGTATTAATATTATTAATCATATTAATAATATTTATTCTTTGTGAGTATATAATTAGACCATCCAATTATATTAGCTCCGCTAAAGTAAATCGAGCTAGCACGGGGACCAAGTGGACCTACGGTTCCGAGCTCCAATAATCTCGAAATATTAATTAAGCTCTTAATTAAATATTCCGAATTATTAACTCCGGGTTATTCCACTAAAAATCCGAAGTTGCACTCTCGTTGCCGTAGATGAAATATTAAGCCGAACCAAGTCGGTGTCCACCGATATAGTCATTGCATACAAATTGATCCTTCACGAATATCTCGTAATTAGAGCCGTGTCATAATGTCCGTTATACCCCTCTAATTATTTTTACCTTAAGTACTATTGATTCTCTAATGAACGATTTATTCATAACTGTTATGAATATTAATCTTTCTATTCGTAATAGAAAAACTTGAGCGCTCAAATCGTTCAAGTACCGAATCAACCCTTAAGAGAGATACTCATATACTTCTCGTAAGAACGAGTGAATTCCATGTCTATATAAAACGTTCCCAGCTACATAACAGACTATGCCCCCAAAGTACGTAGTTATTGGTTGGGATTGCTAAACCAACCTCACCTTTGTAAATCAAATGACATATCCCGCCATGCAGGAGTTCGTAGTACACTCAGGATTAAGATCAATCCATATATGATCATCAAGTAGATCGAAATGACTTTATTTGTTTAACGGAAATTATAAGAATGTCATTTCTATCTAGGGTCCAGTCCTATATGATCACATCATATAAGGTGCCTCCATTCTCATGTCTCTACATGGACATCCGGATTAAGATCGCCATACAAATATGGAATGGACCGTAGCTATAGATAAACCGCAAACAAAATACCCGGTTCGTTTGCTCTCTATGGACTATTTAAGATCACTAACTTCAGACTTGAATCATCTGGTGTATGACACTCATACACTAAGTCTGAAGGTACATAAGTAATCTACGGTATTTACGAAGATATAATATGCGAAAATTTAACAAACAATTTGATAAATAAATAATAGACCATCTAGGTGACCCTCAAACACTTTAGCCGGCAAGGTCTTTGTAAACGGATCAGCAAGGTTCTCTGCGGATGCAATCTTTGTGACGGTAACGTCCCCTATCTGCACTATCTCCCTGATGAGATGACATTTCCTCTCTATATGCTTTCCCCTCTTGTGGCTTCTTGATTCTTTGGAGTTTGCCACATTTCCACTATTATCGCAATAGAGGGTGAGTGGTTTATCCATATCTGGAACAACTTCCAGATCTCCTAAGAATTTACGGAGCCAGACTGCTTCTTTAGCTGCTTCACAAGCCGCTACATATTCAGCCTCCATGGTGGAGTCGGCAATACAAGATTGCTTTATGCTCCGCCATACAATAGCCCCACCACCTAGGGTGAACACTGATCTAGATGTTGATTTCCTGGAATCAACATCTGTATGAAAATCAGAGTCTGTATATCATTTCAGGATCATATCCTCACCAGAATATACTAGCATATAATCTTCGTTCTCTTAAGATATTTGAGAATGTGTTTCACAGCCACCCAGTGATCCAATCCCAGATTTGACTGAAACCTACTGACTACTCCCACTACAAAACAGATGTCTGGTCTTGTGCATAACATGGCATACATGAGACTATCAACTGCTGAGGCATATGGGATATGTCTCATTTCCTCAATGCCCTGAGGTATCTTAGGAGACTGTTCCTTCGACAAATGAATTCCATGTCGATAAGGCAGATTGCCTTTCTTGGAATTCTGCATCCCAAATCGCACAAGGATCTTGTCAATGTAGGATGCCTAGGACATAGCTAACAGTCGTTTCTTGCGAACTCGAAGTATCTGGATCCCAAGAACATAACTGGCATCTCCCAAATCTTTCATTTGGAATTGCTCAGCTAGCCAGGTTTTTTACGTCTGATAGTATCCTTACATCATTCCCAATGAGTAAGATGTCATCAACGTATAAGACAAGAAAAACCACCTTCCCGTTAATGACGCGCTTGTATACACAAGGCTCATCAACATTCTGCTCAAAATTATAGGACTTGATCGTTGTATCAAATCTTATATTCCAAGATCGAGATGCCTGCTTGAGTCCATGAATGGACCTTTGCAGTTTGCAAACTTTGTGCTATTGACCTTGGGCGATGAACCCTTCTGGTTGTATCATATAGATACTTTCATCAAGATTGCCATTCAAAAATGCAGTCTTTACGTCCATTTGCCAGATTTCATAGTCATAATATGCGGCTATGGATAGAAGAGTGCAGATGGATTTTAGCATAGCTACTGGCAAGAAAGTTTCCTCAACTCCCTCTTTCTGGGTATAACCCTTGGCCACTAGTCTAGCTTTGAAGGTCTGTACCTTCCCATCGGATCCCCTCTTCCTCTTGTAGATCCACTAGCAACCTATGGGTTTTACTCCATCAGGTTGGTCTATAAGTTCCCAGACTGAGTTGGAGTACATGGACTCCATCTCCAGGTTCATGGCTTTGAGCCATTCTTCTTTGTCAGGATCATCCATTGCTCTACTGTAGGATAATAGATCATCTATACCATCGCTGGAGGCAACAACTTATGCCTCTCTAACCCCTAAGTAGCGATCAGGTTGTCGTACAACCCTCCCACTGCGTCTATGTGGTAGATCATTCTTACTTGGAAGTATCTGACTATCACATGTCAAAGGTGCTATGTATTTGTCAACTTTCGTTGACGATGGCGCGCTGGTCGAACCAGTAAGTAACTCCTCGAGTAACATTTTACTACGAGGTTTGAACTCCCTCATATAGTCATCCTCTAGAAACATAGCATTTGTCGAAACAAATTCTTTTTTATCATCAGGACTGTAGAAGAATCCGCCCCTAGTCTCCTTCGGGTAGCCTACAAATAAGCATACCTGAGAACGTGGTTCCAGTTTCGTAGTCTTATTCTTCAGCACATGTGTTGGACACCCCATATGCGGAAATGTCGTAAACTAGCTTTACTACCATTCCACAACTCTAAGGGAGTCTTAGGAACAGACTTAGATGGAACTACATTAAGGATATAAATTGCGGTTTGCAGTGCATATCCCCAGAATGAACTAGGTAGTGAGCTATAACTGAACATAGATCTCATAATGTCTAGTAGGGTTCGATTTCTCCTTTCTACAACACCATTTTGTTGTGGTGTTCCAGGTGCTGTGAGCTGGGATACTATCCCATGCCCAACTAAGAATTCCTCGAAGTCTTTGTCGAGGTATTCCCCTCCACGATCTGATCATAGAGTTTTGATTGTCTTACCTAATTGGTTCTCAACCTCAGCACGATATTCTTTGAACTTTTCAAAGGTATCTGATTTGTGATGCATTAGGTAGACATACACATATCTTGAATAATCGTCAATGAATGTGATGAAGTATTCATAATCACCTCTGGCTTTTACATTCATCGGTCCGCAAACGTCCGAATGTATCAGTTCTAGTGGTTGACTGGCTCTTATACCTTTTCCAGTAAAAGGTCTCTTGGTCATTTTTCCTTCTAAACAGGATTCACAAACTGGTAAAGTCCCGAGCTTTAACTGGTTTAAGGCTCTGTCCTTTATCAATCTATTTATCCGGTCAAGGTTGATATGACCAAGTCTAAGATGCCATAGATATGTGTCATCGTGAGAAATCTTTTGCCGTTTCATTTTTGGTCTCTCAACCTTAAAAATTTCAGTGTTGAGCAGTGACTTATGCGTAACGGTCTTAACACATACAAGTTATTTTCTGAGTTTCCTGTGCATACAGTCAATCCATTTCTACCAATAATAACCGAATTGCTATTAAAAGAAATATAATAACCATCATCCATAAGTTTAGAAACAGAAATCAGATTCTTATGGAAACCAGGAATCAATAACACATTGTTCAAATTTAAATAACTATTATTAATAAAATTTAAACTGGAAACTCCCACTGCTCTTGCTGAAACGACATCCCCTGTCCCGACTCTCATGGAGTAATCACCTTCAGGAAGGTCCCTCCATGAATCAAGTAGCTGTAAAGAAGAACAAACATGGTTAGTGGCCCCGGAATCTATAATCCAAGCGGATTTATCATCCTCCACTAATAGAGATTCAATAACGGGTAAATCATATTTACCCGTTTCCTTTTTCTCCTTCAGCTCAGCAAGGTATTTAGGACAGTTCCTTTTCCAATGCCCATTCTTATCGCAATGGAAACATTTTCCTTTGGGCTTGGTTTCCTTGGAGCCTTTCTTGTTCTTCTTTTTCATGGGCTTACCCTTAGCCTTTCCAGTGCTTCCTTCTTCTTCTTTGCAGATTTAAAAGATTCGGCAACATTTGCCTCTGCACTGGACTTACGAGGATCCACCAGCATGGATTCGTAATGGGTGAGCTCATTAAGCAGTTGGGTCAAAGTAAAAGACAACTTGTTCATAACATAGTTGCTTTTAAACTGCATGAAACTCTTCGGAAGAGTTTCCATAATCATGGTCACCTAGCTACACTCGTCAATATGAGCTCCATGGGTTTCAGCAGATTGAGATAAGTCATCATCCTTAATCCTTCATCCTCGCAGTCATCGCTGAGACCATGGCCTCATGGAGTTGACGCTCCGAAGGCTGCCCAAACATGCCCTGTAATGACTCTATCATCTGTGATGCTAGAGCCATAGGTTCATGCTTTGCAGCAAGAACCTCAGAAATCCCTGCTAGCAAGTACCAGCGGGCTTTCTCATTTGCTGCGACCCATTTCTGATAGGTATCGCGCACAGCTTGGCCAGCATTTCTGGCCGGCTCGGGAGGACGTTCCTCCGTCAGGACAAACTTCAGGTCTTCACAGACCAAGATAGCGTTCATGTTACTTTTCCACTTAACATAATTTTCTCCGGTCAACTTATCATTTGAGAGAATGGAAATAAATAGAGAAACCATGGTTGAAAATAAACATGCATTTAACATTCATTCATCGCATATTAAAATCATCAAAGAATTTTGGCATAAAATTAAACATGATGCATGAACCATGAATAATGAATTAGAAACCTAAGAGAATTACTATGGCACGGAGATCTATCATCCCACAAGTAAGTGCCGCCGTAGGGTAGGTCAAGTACTCGCATGATAGATTGAGAAAATATCAGTTGTTTTAATATATGCGGGAATAACTCTTATTCCTATATTAAACAACTACCGTTTTATTTGATCAAGGAATTTCATTAACAGTTAATTATTCCTTTGTGAGTGTAACCCGCCGTTTCGGGATTCTTTGACTTAACGAGTGAAGTGCCGCCGTAGGGTAGGTCAGTTCACAAGATACATCTAGAATCCCTATCCTCTCGGAACCCAAACTTGATATTGACCCTAAATGGACACCATCTGTAGGGTGACGAAAACAAAGCCATCTCGAGGCGCCTTTTGAATCTCACGTTTTTGGACTAACAACGGAGATCGCGGGATGTACTGTCGTATATCCCTCTCCCACTCACTATTTTAAACTTAAGGTTTCTATCTAAAACATCTAATATTTTATTCTAACTAGTGTGTATAAAATTATGGCGGCTAAAGCATAAATGTTATTTACACTAGTTTGTCATAAGTGAGCTAAATCAATTTTAACTATTAAAATTGTGTCACTAATGTTTATTAGTCTATACTAATATAATTACTCTTATTAAACTAATTTAAATAGAGTGGTATAAGTGAGCTACCAAATATTAACACTTAAAATACTAGGCACTTAGGTCTAAAACCATGGAATTCTAAATGGTCAAAATTCTATTAAACATTTTAATAAAAAAATTTAGTGCGTCATAAAATTCAATGGTACATGGAATTGTATCCCGAGTGCAGACCACATTTCCGTCCATACGGAATCGGACTATGGAATTTATATCCTGGTTCCAATCCTATATACCAATGGAATTTATTATGCACCAATTAAGTCCAATATATTAGAATTCAAGTTTTAGACATAAAACCCATTAATCCAATTAATGATTTCAATGCATATCATATTCAAATTTAAACATTTTTAAATTTCATAAAATCATAATTTCATGTCTATTATGATAATGCATTTATGACATGTTATGGCAAGTAAAATGCACGAGTGGGCACCCTAGGCTATATGACATGTTATTCAAACAATAAACATACATATAACATAAAATTATTTTACATTGACCGGGCTCTTATTTTTCTATACTAATCTAATTAGTACAAAAGATATACCAAGGCATTCCTTCTTCAAATCCCGCTTCAAAGTGGTATTGGCTCATTTTGCGACTTCGGTGCTCCATATTACAAAGAATTGAAATTTTACATTGAAAACTAAAATTACAATGAATATAAACAATGGCCTTATGGCCTTACAACCCAAAAACAAAATCAACTAAAAAAATACGAGCCATAAAAATTTACGACCAATGCAAAAACCATTCATCACATGAAATATCAAAACCATTCATCACATGAACTCAAAAATGTGCCCACTCATCTCTAAACATGCATATCATATTTATAACTCATATAAACATGTTAAAATAGAAACTTAAATAAAAAGTGAAGGGTTAAGAGCACTTTTCAACCTCGCTCTTGATGCCAATTGTAGGAAACGTTTTCCCTCGCATAGCGGAAGCGGTAAGGCCCACGGACCGAACTTGAAAAAATTTTCTGCTCTCCCCTTGCTTTGGCCGAATGATACCAGTTGGTTCACTGATATTTTGCTTCTGTTTTGGACAATATTTCAGCCCCGGAACATCTCTGAAACAGTCCTCGAACAGCCCCCTGAACTGCAGTGAATTCGTGGACTGTTTTGGACCCGTTACACGCTCGAACTGCACTTAATTTGAAGCAGTATTTGCGTGAACTGCACTGGAATTTCAGATCTGATTTTTCTCCAAAACTCAATCCTAACACAGCCCTAAAATTCCCCAAAAGTGTTTCCCAAAAACCCGAATGAAAAACAAACAAAAACCGAGTCCCGAGAGTGGTAATAGCGTGCGGCAATGGGCTGGAAAATTGCCCACTGCCGTGAGGTATAGGGAGGGTTTTGGGGTTCTTTTCAACGTCACAAGGTCTTCCGATGTAGGGTAGTGTGAGCTACACTCACAGATTAATCTCTAAACGGTTTAGAGATTAAGATCACACACCGAAATAATTTCAGGTTCTTCAATTCACTTTCTCAACTTTTGAGAGCTTGAAGAAGAGATGGAGGCTAGGGTTTTTTTTTATTCCTTAGATCTGAAAAGTTAAATCATAATTTTTCTTTTATACTTATGGGTAATTTTTTTAATAAAACAAATCAACCATTAGTCTCCCAACCCCTATAAAATTCGGCCAAGGTAAGGAATATTAGTTTGATTTTGTTTCCAAAATAAACAAATCCTACTCCTTGTCATACATGAATTTCGGCCATGGCTAGGGAATTAGGATTTGATTTTGTTTCTTACATAAACAAATCATATTCCTTATCATATAGGGTAATTTCGGCCAATGGGTGTTTAGGATTTGATTTTGTTTCTCAAACAAACAAATCCTATTCCTTATCCAATAAGGAATCTTACCTTGGTAATAATTCTTAGCCTTATTAAATTATATCATATATAATTTAATGTTCTAATTTAATAATTATCATATAATTATAATTATTAATACTTTATATTAACTTTTAATATAAAGTCTCAAGTGTGATGTAATTAATATTATTAATCATATTAATAATATTTATTCTTTGTGAGTATATAATTAGACCATCCAATTATATTAGCTCCGCTAAAGTAAATCGAGCTAGCACGGGGACCAAGTGGACCTACGGTTCCGAGCTCCAATAATCTTTAAATATTAATTAAGCTCTTAATTAAATATTCTGAATTATTAACTCCGGGTTATTCCACTAAAAATCTGAAGTTGCACTCTCGTTGCCGTAGATGAAATATTAAGCCGAACCAAGTCGGTGTCCACCGATATAGTCATTGCATACAAATTGATCCTTCACGAATATCTCGTAATTAGAGCTGGTTCATAATGTCCGTTATACCCCTCTAATTATTTTTACCTTAAGTACCATTGATTCTTTAATGAACGATTTATTCATAACTGTTATGAATATTAATCTTTCTATTCGTAATAGAAAGAATTGAGCGCTCAAATCGTTCAAGTACCGAATCAACCCTTAAGAGAGATACTCATCTAGTTCTCGTAAGAAGGAGTGAATTCCATGTCTATGTAAAACGTTCCCAGCTACATAACAGACTATGCCCCCAAAGTACATAGTTATTGGTTGGGATTGCTACACCAACCTCACCTTTGTAAATCAAATGACATATCCCGCCATGCAGGAGTTTGTAGTACACTCATGATTAAGATCAATCCATATATGACCATCAAGTAGATCGAAATGACTTTATTTGTTTAACGGAAATTATAAGAATGTCATTTCTATCTGGGTCCAGTCCTATATGATCACATCATATAAGGTGCCTCCATTCTAATGTCTCTACATGGACGATCCAGATTAAGATCGCCATACAAATATGGAATGGACCACAACTATAGATAAACCGTAATCAAAATTCCCGGTTCGTTTGCTCTCTATGGACTATTTAAGATCACTAACTTCAGACTTGAATCCTCTAGTGTATGACACTCATACACTAAGTCTGAAGGTACATAAGTAATCTACGGTATTTACGAAGATATAATATGCGAAAATTTAACAAACAATTTGATAAATGAATAATGCATCTTTTTATTTCAAAAGGACATGAAACCGTTTACATCACATGTAGCTCTAGGTCATACATCCCAACAATCTCCCACTTACACTAGAGCAAATGAGACATGTCACGTAATCCTATACCATCTAGGTGACCCTCAAACACTTTAGCCGGCAAGGTCTTTGTAAACGGATCAGCAAGGTTCTCTGCGGATGCAATCTTTGTGACGGGTAACGTCCCTCTCTGCACTATCTCCCTGATGAGATGACATTTCCTCTCTATATGCTTTCCCTCTTGTGGCTTCTTGATTCTTTGGAGTTTGCCACCGTTCCACTATTATCGCAATAGAGGTGAGTGGTTTATCCATATCTGGAACAACTTCCAGATCTCCCAGAATTTACGGAGCCAGACTGCTTCTTTAGCTGCTTCACAAGCCGCTACATATTCAGCCTCCATGGTGGAGTCGGCAATACAAGATTGCTTTATGCTCCGCCATACAATAGCCCCACCACCTAGGGTGAACACTGATCCAGATGTTGATTTCCTGGAATCAACATCTGTCTGAAAATCAGAGTCTGTATATCCTTTCAGGATCATATCCTCACCAAATATACTAGCATATAATCTCTCGTTCTCTTAAGATATTTAAGAATGTGTTTCACAGCCACCCAGTGATCCAATCCCGGATTTGACTGAAACCTACTGACTACTCCCACTGCAAAACAGATGTCCGGTCTTGTGCATATCATGGCATACTTGAGACTACCAACTGTTGAGGCATATGAGATATGTCTCATTTCCTCAATGCCTGAGGTGTCTTAGGAGACTGTTTCTCAACAAATGAATTCCATGCCGATAAGGCAGATTGCCTTTCTTGGAATTCTACATCTCAAATCGCATAAGGATCTTGTCAATGTAGGATGCATGAGACATAGCTAACAGTCGTTTCTTGCGATCTCGAAGTATATGGATCCCAAGAACATAACTGGCCTCTCCCAAATCTTTCATTTGGAATTACTCAGCTAGCCAGGTTTTTACGTCTGATAGTATCCTTACATCATTCCCAATGAGTAAGATGTCATCAACGATATAAAAAACGAAAAAAACCACCTTCCCGTTAATGACGCGCTTGTATACACAAGGCTTATCAACATTTTGCTCAAAATATAGGACTTGATCGTTGTAATCAAAATCTTATTCAAGATCGAGATGTTGCTTGAGTCCATGAATGGACCTTTGCAGTTTGCAAACACTTTGTGGTATGACCTTGGATGATGGACCCTTCTGGTTGTATCATATAGATACTTCATCAAGATGGCATTCAAGAATGCAGTCTTGACGTACCATTTGCCAGATTTCAAGTCATCCTTATGCAGTATGGGATAGAAGAGTGCGGGATGGAATTTTTAGATAGTACTGGCGAGAAAAGTTTCCTCATAGTCAAACTCCTCTTCTGGGTAAACCTTTGGGCCACTAGTCTAGCTTTTGAAGTCTGTACCTTCCAATATGATCACTAGTCCTCTTGTAGATTGACCGGCGTAAACACACACGTATAACGCAAGCGTACGTATCGTTCAAGTAGTATAAAAAGTATCGATCCCACGAGGACTTAATACCTAAGTTATTAATTTATGAGGTTAAATGATTACTAGTATCTAACAGTTGTTTAATTTGATTTGAAATAGCGACGATTCTAAATTTAAAGACAAGTAAATGAAATTGTTTGAAGGTAGATTTTAAGAAAATTCAATATTAAAAACTATCTAGGGTTGTGATTTATTCCAATATTATTTAAAGATAAAGTGGTTATTTTATAGTTGGGTAATATATTGATTTATTAACCTGAAACACTAATTTATGTAAAAGCCTCTTCCGATGGTCAATTACAAATACCTAGTATAATCCAATTGAACCATATGTCTATGTCAACCAAATTACCTAGATTCATTATGATTAAGTTCCAATTATGGCTACCCCCGCCCGACAGGTATATTCCTATCCTGTAAGGAAATCTATTGAAAGGGTTATCTATCCTCAAGGAAGATCGTGGGCTATTGAGTCTAAGGTCTTAAACTTAAAATCCCTATGTCTAGTTCATTTTAAGTTTACCTAATCAATTTAATTAATGGCCAGTTAATTAAAGAGCATTAAGATTAAGACTCAATAAATAATTTCTTTATATTACCCAAATTATAATCTAACCCTTATAAACCCGTGATATTGAATTTCATCACAACCCTAGATACTAACTTAGTTATGACACATAGCTAGGGCTGGTAAAACTTGAAAATAAAAGACATAAACTGCTGAAAAGTAATTGCGGTAAATAAATACTGAAAAGTAAAAATAAATAAAGATTGCTAAGGTAAAAGGAATTAACTTCTACTATTAATTATTTAGATATCTCCCAGTAAAATAATATATAAACTTGTGATTTATTAAACGACCAATCTGGCGGTATCCTGATTAAGTCAATTTAAGTTTAAAATAACCAGCCATAAAGGCGGAACCATAATAACCAGCCATAAAGGCGGAACAAAATAACCAGCCATAAAGGCGGAACCAAAATAACCAGCCATAAAGGCGGAATAGTAATTTTATTATCACCGACCAATATGGCGGTATCCTTATTAAAGATTTTAAATAGTAAATATATTATTTTTACGGGAGATTAATCTAAATAACAATAGTAAAAGAATTACCTTTCACCCTAGCATAAGGAAGTTACCTCCTCATAGTGAATAGTAAAAACTGTAAAATAAAGAAAGTAAATTATTATTACTATTAAAAAGTAATTACAAAACTTGAATTTAAAGAACTAGAGAGAGAAACTCAATTTAGAACTAAGAAGTGAGAGAGAATGGTACACTGAATATGAAATTCGATCTCTATTTATAGGCTCGGATAAGGTCCAGCGTCGCGACGCCCAAATTGCACTAGCGTCGCGACGCTGGGTACAGTTCGACACGTGTCACGCGCTGGTTGGTCGGCTCAGAATCTTATCCGATGACGTGGCACTGTTCATGACGTCACGCTGACGTGTCAACTGTTCATGACGTCATTGCTTGCGTCACTTTGATGATGTGGAAGGCGACGTGGCGACACGTGGGGCGGCGGCCGTCAGACGAATAAGATTTCGACACGTGTGCGCTGTGATTGGCTGATGATGACGTGGCATGTTGACTCGGTTGACTTGCTGACGTGGCTGCTGATGTGGAAGATGATGTGGCGACACGTGGGGCGGTGCCGTCCAAACAATGAGATGTTGACACGTGTCAAGCTTGATTGGCCGTGATGACGTGGATGTCAATGGCTTGTTGACTCGGTTGACCGGATGACGTGGCGACACGTAGATGCACGTGGGGCACGTGAGACTGTCGGCACCGTAGGATGTTGACACGTGGCAAGGCGCATTTTAGCATCTCCGTTGTGATGGTGACACGTGGCACGGCGCACGTTAGCAAAGTCAAACTTTTCTCAGATTCTGATTTGTGGACCCGGCGCATTTTAGCAGATTCGGCGCACGCTGGGCGTCGCGACGCGCAAGCTTCAGCGTCGCGACGCTGAAATGACGATTTTGCCCTTTTTGTCCAGTTTTGTCCATTTTGCCCCAAAACACCTCCAGAATGTCCTGAAACTTTATTTATCTACAAAATAACACAAAACACATCAAAATATTCACAAAACTCAAGAAACTATACAAAATATTAAGTTAAATGAGTGGGAAATAGTGATAGAAATACCACTCATCACACCCCAAACCTAACATTTTGCTAGTCCTCGAGCAAAATACAAATAAATATAAAATAAAATTTAACTAAGCCACTTTCGTAGGGATCACGGTTGCATTTAGCATATGCAACAAGCCTTTAAACCCCTAGGTGTCCCTAGTGGACGAGTTGTAGTCTCGTGAGGGTTTACAGCAATGATACCCACAAACATTTTACAAAAGTAAAAAGGTAGTGAAACTAATGCACACAAAAGCAAAAAGACAAGCGAAAAGAGAATAAAGATGTTAGTGACTAATCAGGTGAAATTTCTAATCCAAGTTACTAGATGTTTTGTTTCATTCTAAATTACTGAATAAGTAAATTCTCCGATTATTTTTACCATTCTTCATATACATAGCCAACATAATATTAAACAACTCATTTTTGCCCACAATAGTCATAAGTGCAGTTGATAAGAAAGTAATATTTTTATCCTAAAGTTCTATCAGATTTCACACCTTTTGTAGCAATGGAATAATTTTTCTGATTTTTCTGATTTTTTCTTTGATTTTTCTCTATTTTTTATTTATATACAATATCTTCCATCTATGTAGCGAGCTTTAGGTCGGTGACTCCCAAACCAGTTGGCTTTAGGGCATCAGGTGTTAAGACACCCCTAAGGACTTAATTACTCAGACTTCAGATATATAATATATATAAATTTTTCATCATTTTTGATCCATGTAACGAGCTTTGGGCCAATGACTCCCAAACCAGTTGGTTTTAGGGCACTAGGTATTAAATACCCTTACAGACTTAATAACTCGGATCTCAGATGTTTTTTTTTTTTATTCCATTACTATTTTTAGATGCTTTCTCCAATTAAACTAGAACTGAATATTACAAACTTTTCAATTTTAGCCTATGTCTGTATGTTACCATGTATGTTGATAATATCTGCTAACTAAGTATATGAAGATTCATTTTAGTCAGTTTTATGGAGAATTTACAGATTTAATAATTCAAAAGTGAATAAACAAAAATTAACTTGTTTTGAATTAGGTTTGAAATACGTCTCAGGAGTGGGAATTCCTTACACAGCTATTTCTTACCAATTTCATCTTTTTAGTCAACATAACAACAAAACATTTCTACTGGTCATATAACTATAATTTACATGTTTTTTGAAGTTTAATCAAAGGCTCAGTTTATGGTGTGTGACTAACTGTCGAATGGACTTCCCGTTGTAGATTCCCCAGAGGGAAGGTGGAGCGAGGCTCACTTAAATACCCAAGCCCCTTAGGCTCTTATCGCTTGTTGTCAGGAATAAACAACGAGTCCTCCAAACTAGTCTGTCACAACACGCTACAAGTGAATGATTATCTAGGTGCCTCCACAGCTTTTCCTTATAAAAGGTAGTGAGTGAAGGAAGACACCAAACCATCACCTAGCTTTAAATATGCCTTTGTTTGCTTTTGTAATTTTTTTAATTTTTCAATTTTTTTGTATTTTTCGAAAAATTTTGGACTAGAAATAAAAACACAATACAAACAAGTACTATTAACTATACCTCACCCCCAAACCTAAATGAGACATTGTCCCCAATGTCTTAAAAAGTAGAAGAAGAGTTTAGAAGATAGTACCTGATTAGTTGAAATTCTACAGGAAATTAAAGGTTAAGATCCAGATTAATCCTACGCCTCTTACCACGATCATCCTCGGACCATTTTATCTTTGAAATGATAGGATCAACTTTCGGTTCATAGGCTATGAGTTGGTCTATTAGATCTGGAGCAGTTCTGGCAGTAAAGAGGAGTTCTTTCATAGGCTTTGACACGAACCCATTTCTCCGAGCATCATCAAGAAACACACAAAGAAAATCATAAAATCCATCAACGTTGTACAGTCCAATTGGTTTCTGGTGTATGTTCAGGTTCGCCCAAGATAGTACTATAAAAATTTCCTCCAATGTACCCAAGCCACCTGGCAAAGCAATAAAAGCATCAGAACGGTTAATCATTTCTACCAGTCGTTCAGACATACCTGGCACAATCAGTTCCTCTCCGTTTGTTGGTTCAATAAGATTTGCCTCTGCCAAGGGTTTTGGGACGATTCCCAAAACATGACTGCCTCCTTCCTGTACAGCCTTTGAAACGATCCCCATAAGTCCGAGATTTCCTCCGCCATATATTAGGTTCATATTCCTTGCTGCTAAGACTCGACCCAATTCCTGTGCTGCTTCTATGTATTGTGGTTTAGTACCAACAGTACTACCGCCAAAACACACAAATGTTTTCAACTTGTCTTCTTGAAGTGGCTTCCATTTTTAATGTATTTTTTTCAAATCAGGATGCCTTCAAGAGTGCAATGACGGGCTGAATTTATAGTACCTGAAAAGGGTGAATAAAATAGCACAAGTATCTTCCAGAGGACGATTAGTAGCGAAATAATATCGTGATTAGTCAAAAAGGTCTGGATCCTGTCGGGGAAATAAAAGAACAACAAAACAAATCACAATTATTAGGAAAAACAAAAGATATAATATGTACAAGAAAAGTAACGGCTTTGATTGACGTCTATGCGTCAGGGACAAGCTTCCCATCCAATTTTCTTATAAATTGGCAAACAGGGTCTTTTTTAGTCAGATTCCCAAGACTTAACTGTTGTCTTTCTTTTTGAAATTGTGTATGTAATCTGCGAAAGTCTATGTGAACATATCCACTGGGATGCGTCTCAAGAGTCGAAGATATATCATCTAAAGACTCCTTACTCAAGCCATCCCTAATGAATTTAATTTTGTCTTCGCGATTAACAGACACCATTCCTAAAGAACGACAACGAGTATTGCAATTCCATCGTGCACATTTGTAACAAACACCCATTTGTTTAGCTCTTCGTTTCTTTGCATAGGTGCTTCTTCCAAAACCAGGCAGATGTGAAATAAAAGATTCAGAAGACTCACCTGCCAATCGGATACGTGCTTCGATTACCCAACATATCATAGGCACACCATTGATCATTAGTAGTCTCATTCGTTCCAAGCGAGCTTTGTAAACTTTCATCAGAGATTTTTGAGGGAGAGAAGGAAATTGCTTGTGAAGATTTGCGAGAGCTTCTTCCATCTTGAAATGACTTAATCTGCAAAAACTAAACACACAAAAGTAAATCACACCAAATCACAATATATACAAAAATTGCATGGGTTGCCTCCCTGCGAGCGCTAAGTTTAGAGTCGTCAGCTAGACGTGACTTCTCGAACGTTTATGCTGGATCTGAAAGTGTGACACTTTCTTTTTGTCGCCCAAATGATTCTCCCCAGTAGTGCTTGACACGCTGACTGTTAACCTTGAATGTGTTGTTGGTTTTGGGATCCAGTAACTCAACAGCTCCATATGGTAAAACCTGAGTGATCACAAATGGTCCGGACCACCCTAGATTTCAACTTTCCAGGGAAAAGTTTCAACCTCGAGTTGTACAACAACACCTGCTGTCTTGGTTCCAACTGTCTGTGCACTATTTTTTTTTTTTGCCATGCCATTGCTTGTCTCCTTGTATATATTTGGCATTGTCATAAGCCTGTAGCGAAACTCCTCCAATTCGTTGAGTTGGTGAAGTCTTTTCTCTCCTGCAGCTTGTGAGTCAAGATTCAACTTCTTCAGTGCCCAGTACGCCTTGTGTTCAAGCTCAACTGGCAGATGGCATGCTTTCCCAAACACCAATCGATATGGGGACATACCAATGGGTGTCTTGTAAGCTGTTCTGTAGGCCCATAATGCATCATCTAGTTTTGTTGACCAGTCCCTCCTTGTCGATCCAACGGTTCTTTCTAGGATTCTTTTGATCTCCCTGTTTGAAACCTCAACCTGTCCATTTGACTGTGGATGGTAAGCTGTGGCAATTTTGTGAGTAACTCCGTATTTGGATAGGAGTGCATCGAATATTTGTTGCAGAAATGTGAGCCACCATCGCTGATAATTGCCCGAGGTGTTCCAAATCTAGTGAAAATGTTCTTTTTCAGGAATTTGATCACACTTTTGATCATTGGATGGCAGTGCAATTGCTTCAACCCATTTGGAAACATAGTCTACAGCAACCAGGATGTACAGTTTCCAAATGATGGAACAAAGGGTCCCATGAAATCAATACCCCATACATCGAATATCTCCACTTCCAGAATGTTTTGCAACGGTCCTTCATTTCTCCTGGAAATATTCCCCGTTCTCTGGCACCTGTCACATTGAAAAGCAAAAAGATAAGCATCTTTAAAGAGTGTGGGCCAGAACAAACCTGATTGTAGGACTTTAGCTGCAGTTTTGTTTCCGCTGAAGTGTCCGCCATATGGTGATGAATGACAGTGTTGCAAAACACTGTTGATTCCTCCTGTGGAACACACCGTCTCAATAATTGATCAGCACACCGTTGATTGACAGGTACGGCTCATCCCAGACATAGTGCTTGACTTCTTTGAAGAACTTTTTCCGTTGCTGAGTTGTCCATTCCAACGGCCATTTACCTGACACAATGTAATTGACATAGTCAGCATACCAAGGGACTTCCTGTTGATTTATGGAAAATAGTTGTTCATCTGGAAAAGTTTCTTTGATTGATGGATCTTTATCAGCTGTTTCTCCATTCTCGAGCCTTGATAGATGATCTGCCACCTGGTTTCTGTTCCTTTCCTGTCTCTGATCTCCACGTCGAATTCTTGCAGAAGAAGTATCCAACGGATCAATCTGGGTTTGGCATCTTTCTTTGTGATAAGATATTTGATTGCTGAATGATCTGTGTAGACCACCACTTTGGGACCCAACAGATAAGCGGAATTTGTCAAAAGCGTACACAACTGCTAGCAACTCCTTTTCAGTGGTTGTGTAGTTGAGTTGAGCTTCATTCAGAGTTCTGCTGGAGTAGTAAATGGTGTGGAAAATCTTTGCTTTGCGTTGTCCCAAAACTGCACCTACAGCAAAATCACTAGCATCACACATTACCTCGAATGGAAGGGTCCAATCTGGTGCTACAATGATGGGGGCAGAAATCAGTTTCTGTTTTAAGATCTCGAAAGCTTCCTGGCATTCTTTGGTGAAGTTAAAAGGCACATCCTTTTCCAGAAGATTGCAAAGAGGTTTAGCAATCTTGGAAAAATCTTTGATAAATCTCCTGTAAAAACCTGCATGTCCAAGAAAACTTCGAATCCCTTTGACAGATGTTGGTGGAGGTAGTTTCTCAATTGTCTCGATCTTTGCTTTGTCTACCTCAATCCCTTTTTGTGAGATCCGGTGTCCAAGAACAATGCCTTCTTGCACCATGAAGTGGCATTTCTCCCAGTTGAGTACCAGGTTTGTATCTTCGCACCTTTGTAATACCTGTTCCAAATTTTGCAAACAATGGTCAAAAGAATCTCCAAACACAGAAAAATCATCCATAAAAACCTCCATACTCTGCTCCAGCATATCTGAGAAGATGGCCATCATGCAACGCTGAAAAGTGGCGGGGGCATTACATAATCCAAATGGCATCCTGCGGAAAGCAAAAGTACCATAGGGACATGTAAATGTGGTTTTCTCCTGATCTTCTGGGGCGATGGCAATTTGATTGTACCCTGAATATCCGTCAAGAAAGCAATAGAATTCATGTCCCGCCAATCTGTCTAACATCTGGTCAATAAATGGTAGTGGAAAATGGTCCTTCCTCGTGGCTTTGTTAAGTTTCCTGTAATCCATGCATACTCTCCATCCAGTCACTGTTCTTGTTGGGATCAACTCGTTCTTTTCATTGGTGACCACAGTAATTCCTCCTTTCTTTGGTACACACTGCATAGGACTTACCCAAGTGCTATCTGAGATGGGGTAAATGATACCAGCATCCAACCATTTGATGATTTCTTTCTTCACAACTTCCTTCATGATTGGATTGAGTCTCCGTTGATGCTCCACTGTGGGTTTGTACTCATCGTTCATCAGGATCTTGTGCATGCAAAATGATGGACTAATGCCTCGAATGTCTGCTATAGTCCAGCCAATGGCTCTTTTGTGTTCTCGTAACACTCTAGTGCTTTTCTTCCTGCTCCAATGTTAGTGAAGAAGAAATAATAACAGGTAATTCAGAAGAGTTTCCAAGAAATGCATACCTGAGATGGCTTGGAAGTAACTTTAGTTCCAGCTGTGGTGGTTCTTCAATCGAAGGCTTGACTCGATCTTTCTTTGGCAATTCCAAACTTTCAACTGGTGGTATTGCTTTAAATCGGAATGGTTTGTCAAGGTAGTTGATACATTCCAGGATTTCAGCATCTAGCTCGCTGTCAGTCATATTGGTGATGCAAGCTTCAAGTGTATCCGTGGGATTTGGCTCAGTATCCTGAATGATTCTATCAATAATATCAACTCTGAAGCATTCTTCTTCTTCCTTTTCATCACTCGGAAATTTCATAGCTTTGAAAACATTAAATGTCACTTCTTGGTCCTGCACTTTCATGGTTAGTTCTCCTTTTTGCACATCAATCACAGTTTTACCTGTAGCCAAAAATGGTCTCCCAAGAATGATAGGTATTTCTTTGTCTTCTTCCATGTCAAGGATGATGAAGTCTGCTGGAAGGATGAGTTTGTCAACTTTGACCAGCACATTTTCAACGACTCCTCTTGGAAATGCTAGTGTTCGATCAGCAAGTTGCAAAGATACCGAGGTAGGCATTGCTTCTCCAATTTGCAGTTTCCTGTAAATAGAAAAAGGCATTAAATTAACACTGGCACCTAAATCACATAAAGCCTTACCGATGTAATGTTCTCCAATTGAGCATGGAACTGTGAAACTGCCAGGATCTTTCAACTTCGGGGGAAGCTTCCTCTGAATGATGGCGCTGCATTCTTCTGTCAATGCTACTGTCTCGTAATCTCCCAATCTCCTTTTCGTGAAAGGATGTCTTTCATGAATTTGACATAACTGGGCATTTGTTCCAAGGCTTCTGCAAATGGGATGTTGATGTGCAGCTTTTTGAAAATCTCCAAGAAACGAGCAAACTGTTTGTCCAGTTTGTTTTTCTGAAGACGCTGAGAAATGGTGGTGGTGGAGTGATCTGTTTTTCTTTTTCCTTTGCTTCTTTTTCTTTTGCCTCTTTCTCCTCCATCTGTTGTTCAGCTTCTTTTGGAAATTCCTCAGCAGCTGTTTTGGCTCCAATATCTTTGTTGATCTCAGTACCACTCTTTAAGGTAATGGCTTGACATTGCTCCTTCCCTCGGTTTCTTGGATTTGGTTCTGTGTTGCTGGGAAGATTACCTGGCGGTCTGTAACTCTGAGCATTGGCCAGTTGTCCGATTTGATTCTCCAGTGCTTTGATGGAAGCTGATTGGCTCTGAATCATAGCTTCATATCTTTTTAATTGAGCTAACATCTCTGCCATCACTGGTTCATTTGTCTGCTCCTGGCCTTATTCTGTTGCTGGAATCCAGGTGGTGGATAGTTCTTTTGCTGTTGACCTGAATTGTTGCTCCATGAAAATTAGGATGATTCCTCCACCCTGGGGTTGTAGGTGTTGGAATATGGATTGTTCCCCTGCCTGTTGAAATTGTTGACATAATTCACCGTTTCTTCAAGTTGATTTGATTCTGGTGCTCCTCCATATGGTGAACTTGTGGATCCAGTGGTAAGAGTCTCCATGAATTTGCATATCTGATCCAGCTTGGTGTTGACTGCTGTATTAGCTCCAACCTCATATATTCCTGCAATTCTTTGAATCAAACTTCTTTCAGTTGGCCACAAAGAGTTGTTGTTGGCCATTTCTTCGATTAGTTCCCAGGCTTGATCTTCTCCTTTTGCCATTAAAGCTCCTCCAGCAGCAGCATCAATTGTGGTTCTCATTATTCCAGAAAGCCCATTGTAAAATGTTTGGACTTGAAGCCATTTTGGAATTTCATGGTGTGGACATTTCCGGAGTAAGTCTTTGTACCTTTCCCAAGCTTCGTAGAGAGTTTCTGAGTCTTGTTGCACAAAGGATGTGATGTCATTCCTCAGCTTTCCAGTTCTGGCTGGTGGAAAATACTTTGCAAGAAATTTGGTGGCTAAAGTGTTCCATGTTGTGATAGAACCTGCTGGTAATGAATGTAGCCAGGCTTTAGCTCTGTCCTTCAAGGAGTATGGGAAGACGCAGTCGCATTGCTTCTTCAGCTTCTCGGTTGTAATTGAAAGTACCGCAAACTTCCAGGAAGTTGCTGATGTGGGCATTAGGATCTTCAGTTGCATTTCCTCCAAACTGAACTGATTGTTGTATCATCTGAATGCAAGTTTTGATGTCACCGCATTTGCTGGTAATGGAGGGAGTACAATGCATGAAATGAGTCTGTCAACCACCGGAATGGTTCTGTCTCGAATGGGAATTGGTGGTGCAATCTCCAAAGGTTCAGGTTCCATGTTGACTAAAGCTTCTTGGGCTTCTCGCCTTTCCCTTCTCAACTGTCTGATGGTTCTTTCAATTTCTGGGTCAAGCGGTCGTAGTTCAAAGCTTCTGGTTCGTCTCATGAAGTTTCTGAGAACCTGAAATACAAGAAAACAAAAAACAATAAGTAAAAAGAAATTAGATACAAGTAAAAGTATCTAACCCCTAAACTAATAATAAAAGATAAATAAGTCCCCGGCAACGGCGCCAAAAACTTGACCGGCGTAAACACACACGTATAACGCAAGCGTACGTATCGTTCAAGTAGTATAAAAAGTATCGATCCCACGAGGACTTAATACCTAAGTTATTAATTTATGAGGTTAAATGATTACTAGTATCTAACAGTTTGTTTAATTGATTTGAAATAGCGACGATTCTAAATTTAAAGACAAGTAAATGAAATTGTTTGAAGGTAGATTTTAAGAAAATTCAATATTAAAAACTATCTAGGGTTGTGATTTATTCCAATATTATTTAAAGATAAAGTGGTTATTTTATAGTTGGGTAATATATTGATTTTAACCTGAACACTAATTTATGTAAAAGCCTCTTCCGATGGTCAATTACAAATACCTAGTATAATCCAATTGAACCATATGTCTATGTCAACCAAATTACCTAGATTCATTATGATTAAGTTCCAATTATGGCTACCCCCGCCCGACAGGTATATTCCTATCCTGTAAGGAAATCTATTGAAAGGGTTATCTATCCTCAAGGAAGATCGTGGGCTATTGAGTCTAAGGTCTTAAACTTAAAATCCCTATGTCTAGTTCATTTTAAGTTTACCTAATCAATTTAATTAATGGCCAGTTAATTAAAGAGCATTAAGATTAAGACTCAATAAATAATTCTTTTATATTACCCAAATTATAATCTAACCCTTATAAACCCGTGATATTGAATTTCATCACAACCCTAGATACTAACTTAGTTATGACACATAGCTAGGGCTGGTAAAACTTGAAAATAAAAGACATAAACTGCTGAAAAGTAATTGCGGTGAAATAAATACTGAAAAGTAAAAATACAATAAAGATGCTAAGGTAAAAGGAATTAACTTCTACTATTAATTATTTAGATATCTCCCAGTAAAATAATATATAAACTTGTGATTTATATCAACCGACCAATCTGGCGGTATCCTGATTAAGTCAATTTTAAGTTTAAAATAACCAGCCATAAAGGCGGAACCAAAATAACCAGCCATAAAGGCGGAACCAAAATAACCAGCCATAAAGGCGGAATAGTAATTTTATTATCACCGACCAATATGGCGGTATCCTTTATTAATCAGATTTAAATAGTAAATATATTATTTTTACGGGAGATTAATCTAAATAACAATAGTAAAAGAATTACCTTTTCACCTTAGCATAAGGAAGTTACCTCCTCATAGTGAATAGTAAAAACTGTAAAATAAAGAAAGTAAATTATTATTACTATTAAAAAGTAATTACAAAACTTGAATTTAAAGAACTAGAGAGAGAAACTCTCAATTTAGAACTAAGAAGTGAGAGAGAGAGAATGTACACTGAATATGAAAATTCGAACTCTATTTATAGGCACGGATAAGGGTCCAGCGTCGCGACGCCCAAATTGCACTAGCGTCGCGACGCTGGGTACAGTTCACGTGTTGGTTGGTCGGCTCAGAATCTTATCCGATGACGTGGCACTGTTCATGACGTCATTGCTTGCGTCACGCTGACGTGTCAACTGTTCATGACGTCATTGCTTGCGTCACGCTGATGATGTGGAAGGCGACGTGGCGACACGTGGGGCGGCGGCCGTCAGACGAATAAGATTTCGACACGTGTCGCGCTGTGATTGGCTGATGATGACGTGGCATGTTGACTCGGTTGACTTGCTGACGTGGCTGCTGATGTGGAAGATGATGTGGCGACACGTGGGGCGGTGGCCGTCCAAACAATGAGATGTTGACACGTGTCACGTGTGATTGGCCGATGATGACGTGGCATGTCACATGGCATGTTGACTCGGTTGACGATTGATGTTGTGGCGACACGTAGGATGACACGTGGCACACGTGGCGATGAGACTGTCGGCACCGTAGGATGTTGAGACGTGGCATGGCGCATTTAGCATCTCCGTTGTGATGGTGACACGTGGCACGCGCATGTTAGCAAAGTCAAACTTCTCTCAGATTTGATTTGTGGACCCGGCGCATTTTATCAGATTCGGCGCATGTGGGCGTCGCGACGCGCAAGGCTTCAGCGTCGCGACGCTGAAATGACGATTTTTGCCCTTTTGTCCAGTTTGTCATTTTGCCCAAAACACCTCCAGAATGTCCTGAAACTTTATTTATCTACAAATAACACAAAACACATCAAATATTCACAAAATCAAGAAACTATACAAAATATTAAGTTTAAATGAGTGGGAAATAGTGATAGAAATACCACTCATCATAGATTCCACTGCAACCTATGGTTTTACTCCATCAGGTTGGTCTACAAGTTCCAGACTGAGTAGAGTACATGGACTCCATCTCCAAGTTTCATGGCTTTGAGCCATTCTTCTTGTAGGATCATCAATTCACTACTGTAGGAAATGGATCTCTTTATACCATCGCTAGAGGTGACAACTTGTGCCTCTCCAACCCCTAAGTAGCGATCAGGTTGCCGTACAACCCTCCCACTACGTCTAGGTGGTAGATCATTTGACTTGGAAGTATTTGACTATCAGATGTCGAAGGTGTTATGTATTGTCAACTTTCGTTGACGATGGCGCGCTGGTCGAACCAGTAAGTAACTCCTCGAGTAATATTTTACTACGAGGTTTTTGAAGTCCTCATATAGTCCTCCTCTAGAAATGTAGCATTTGTCGATACAAATACTTTGTTATCATCAGGACTGTAGAAGAATCCGCCCCTAGTCTCCTTCGGGTAGCCTACAAATAAGCCTACCTGAGAACGTGGTTCCAGTTTCGTAGTCTTATTCTTCAGCACATGTGCTGGACACCCTCATATGTGGAAATGTCGTAAACTAGCTTTACGACCATTCCATAACTCTAAGGGAGTCTTAGGAACAGACTTAGATGGAACTACATTAACGATATACATTGCGGTTTGCAGTGCATATCCCCAGAATGAACTAGGTAGTGAGCTATAACTGAACATAGATCTCATCATTTCTAGTAGGGTTCGATTTCTCCTTTCTACAACACCATTTTGTTGTGGTGTTCCAGGTGCTGTGAGCTGGGATACAATCCCATGCTCAACTAAGAATTCCTCGAAGTCTCTGTTGAGGTATTCCCCTCCACGATCTGATCATAGAGTTTTGATTGTCTTACCTAATTGGTTCTCAACCTCAGCACAATATTCTTTGAACTTTTCAAAGGTATCTGATTTGTGATGCATTAGGTAGACATACGCATATCTTGAATAATCGTCAATGAATGTGACGAAGTATTCATAACCACCTCTGGCTTTTACATTCATCGGTCTGCAAACGTCTGAATGTATTAGTTTTAGTGGTTGACTGGCTCTTATACCTTTTCCAGTAAAAGGTCTCTTGGTCATTTTTCCTTCTAAACATGATTCACAAACTGGTAAAGTCCCGAGCTTTAACTGGTTTAAGGCTCCGTCCTTTATCAATCTATCTATCCGGTCAAGATTGATATGACCAAGTCTAAGATGCCATAGATATGTGTCATCGTGAGAAATCTTTTGCCGTTTCATTTTTGGTCTATTAACCTTAAACATTTCAGTGTTGAGCAGTGACTTATGCGTTAACGGTCTTAACACATACAAGTTATTTTCTGAGTTTCATGTGCATACAGTCAATCCATTTATACCAATAATAACCGAATTGCTATTAAAAGAAATAGAATAACCATCATCCATAAGTTTATAAACAGAAATCAGATTCCTGCGGAAATCAGGAATGAATAACACATTGTTCAAATTTAAATAACTATTATTAATAAATTTAAAGTGGAAACTCCCACTGCTTTTGCTGAAACAGCATCCCCTGTCCCGACTCTCATGGCGTAATCACCTTCAGGAAGGTCCCTCCATGAATCAAGTAGCTGTAAGAAGAACAAACATGGTTAGTGGCCCCGGAATCTATAATCCAAGCTGATTTATCATCCTCCACTTATAGAGATTCAATAACTGGTAAATCATATTTACCTGTTTCCATTTTCTCCTTCAGCTCAGCAAGGTATTTATTACAGTTCCTTTTCCAATGCCCATTCTTATCGCAATGGAAACATTTTCCTTTGGGCTTGGTTTCCTTGGAGCCTTTCTTGTTCTTCTTTTTCATGGGCTTACCCTTAGCCTTTCCAGTGCTTTCCTTATTCTTCTTTGCAGATTTAAAGATTCGGCAACATTTGCCTCTGCACTGGACTTACGAGGATCCACCAGCATTGATTCGTAATGGGTGAGCTCATTAAGCTGTTGGGTCAAAGTAAAAGACAACTTGTTCATAACATAGTTGCTTTAAACTGCAGGAAACTCTTCAGAAGAGTTTCCATAATCATGGTCACCTAGCTACGCTCGTCAATACGAGCTCCATGGGTTTCAGCAGTATTGAGATAAGTCATCATCCTTAAGACATGCTCTCGGACTGATGTCACATCCTTCATCCTCGCAGTCATCGCTGAGACCATGGCCTCATGGCGTTGACGCTCTGAAGGCTACCCAAACATGCCCTGCAATGACTCCATCATCTGTGATGCTAGAGCCATAGGTTCATGCTTTGCAGCAAGAACCTCAGACATCCCTGCTAGCAAGTATCAGCGGGCTTCTCATTTGCTACGACCCATTTCTGATAGGTATCGCGCACAGCTTGGCCAGTATTTCTGGCCGGCTCAGGAGGACGTTCCTCCGTCAGGACAAACTTCAGGTCTTCACAGACCAAGATAGCGTTCATGTTACTTTTCCACTTAACATAATTTTCTCCGGTCAACTTATCATTTGAGAGAATGGAAATAATTGGAGAAACCATGGCTGAAAATAAACATGCATTTAACATTCATTCATCGCATATTAAAATCATCAAAGAATTTTGGCATAAAATTAAATATGATGCATGAACCATGAATAATAAATTAGAAACCTAAGAGAATTTCTATGCCATGGAGATCTATCATCCCACAAGTAAGTGCCGCCGTAGGGTAGGTCAAGTACTCACATAATAGATTGAGACAATATCAGTTGTTTTAATATATGCGGGAATAACTCTTATTCCTATATTAAACAACTACCGTTTTATTTGATCAAGGAATTTCCGTAACAGTTAATTATTCCTTTGTGAGTGTAACCCGCCGTTTCGGGATTCTTTGACTTAACGAGTGAACTGCCGCCGTAGGGTATGTCAGTTCACAAGATACATCTAGAATCCCTATCCTCTCGGAACCCAAACTTGATATTGACCCAAAATGGACACCATCCGTAGGGGGACGAAAACAAAGCCGTCTCGAGGCGCCTTTTGAATCTCACGTTTTTGGACTAACAACGGAGATCGCGTGATGTACTGTCGTATATCCATCTCCCACTCACTATTTTAAACTTAATGTTTCTATCTAAAACATCTAATATTTTATTCTAACTAGTGTGTATAAAATTATGGCGGCTAAAGCATAAATGTTATTTACACTAGTTTGTCATAAGTGAGCTAAATCAATTTTAACTATTAAAATTGTGTCACTAATGTTTATTAGTCTATACTAATATAATTACTCTTATTAAACTAATTAAATAGAGTGGTATAAGTGAGCTACAATATATTAACTCTTAAAATACTAGGCACTTATAGGTCTAAAACCATGGAATTCTAAATGGTCAAAATTCTATTAAACATTTTAATAAAACAAATTTAGTGCGTCATAAAATTCAATGGTACGTGAAATTGTATCCCGAGTGCAGACCACATTTCCGTCCATACGGAATCGGCTATGGAATTTATATCCGGGTTTCCATCCTATATACCAATGGAATTTATTATGCACCAATTAAGTCCAATATATTAGAATTCAAGTTTTAGACATAAAACCCATTAATCCAATTAATGATTTCAATGCATATCATATTCTAATTTAAACATTTTTAAATTTCATAAAATCATAATTTCATGTCTATTATGATAATGCATTTATGACATGTTATGGCAAGTAAAATGCACGAGTGGGCACCCTAGGCTATATGACATGTTATTCAAACAATACACATACATATAACATAAAATTTAGTTTGCATTGACCGGGCTCTTATTTTTTCTATACTAATCTAATTAGTACAAAAGATGTACCAAGGCATTCCTTGGTCTTCAAATCCCGCTCCAAAGTGGTATTGGCTCCTTTTGCGACTTCGGTGCTCCATATTACAAAGAATTGAAATTTTACATTGAAAACTAAAATTACAATGAATATAAACAAAGGCCTTATGGCCTTACAACCCAAAATTAAAATCAACTACAAAAATAAGAGCCATAAAAATTTATGACCAATACAAAAACCATTCATCACATGAAATATCAAAACCATTCATCACATGAACTCAATAATGTGCCCACTCATCTAAACATGCATATCATATTTATAACTCATATAAACATGTTAAAACAGAAATTAAATAAAAAGTGAAGGGTTAAGAGCATTTTTTCAACCTCGCTCTTGATGCCAATTGTAGGAAACGCTTTCCCTCGCACAGCGGAAGCGGAAAGGCTACGGACCAAACTTGAAAAAATTTTCTGCTCTCCCCTTGCTTTGGCCGAATGATACCAGTTGGTTCACTGATATTTTGATTCTGTTTTGGACAATATTTCAGCCCCGGAACACCTCCGAAACAGTCCCCGAAAAGCCCCCTGAACTGTAGTGAATTAGTAGACTGTTTTGGACCCGTTACACGCGCGAACTGCACTTAATTTGAATCAGTATTTACGTGAACGGCACTGGAATTTCAAATCTGATTTTTCTCCAAAAATCAATCCTAACACAGCCCTAAAATTCCCCAAAAGTGTTTCCCAAAAACCAGAATGAAAAAAAAACAAAAACCGAGTCCCGGGAGTGGTAATGGCGTGCGGCAATGGGCTTGAAAATTGCCCACTGCCATGAGGTATAGGGAGGGTTTTGGGGTTCTTTTCAACGTCACAAGGTCTTCCGAGCTATCTCTCGTTACCAACGGAGGGTAGTGTGGGCTACACTCACAGATTAATCTCTAAACGGTTTAGAGATTAAGATCACACACCGAAATAATTTCAGGTTCTTCAATTAACTTTCTCAACTTTTGAGAGCTTGAAGAAGAGATGGAGGCTAGGGTTTTTTTTTTATTCCTTAGATCTGAAAAATTAAATCATAATTTTTCTTTTATACTTATGGGTAATTTGTTTCATAAAACAAATCAACCATTAGTCTCCCAACCCCTATAAAATTCGGCCAAGGTAAGGAATATTAGTTTGATTTTGCTTCCAAAATAAACAAATCCTACTCCTTATCATACATGAATTTCGGCCATGGCTAGGGAATTAGGATTTGATTTTGTTTCTTAAACAAACAAATCATATTCCTTATCATATAGGGTAATTTCAGCCAATGGGTGTTTAGGATTTGATTTTGTTTCTCAAACAAACAAATCCATTCCTTATACAATAAGGAATCCTACCTTGGTAATAATTCTTAGCCTTATTAAATTATATCATATATAATTTAATGTTCTAATTTAATAATTATCATATAATTATAATTATTAATACTTTATATTAACTTTTAATATAAAGTCTCAAGTGTGATGTAATTAATATTATTAATCATATTAATAATATTTATTCTTTGTGAGTATATAATTAGACCATCCAATTATATTAGCTCCGCTAAAGTAAATCGAGCTAGCACGGGGACCAAGTGGACCTACAGTTCCGAGCTCCAATAATCTCGAAATATTAATTAAGCTCTTAATTAAATATTCCGAATTATTAACTCCGGGTTATGCCACTAAAAATCTGAAGTTGCACTTTCGTTGCCGTAGATGAAATATTAAGCCGAACCAAGTCGGTGTCCACCGATATAGTCATTGCATACAAATTGATCCTTCACGAATATTACGTAATTAGAGCCGGGTCATAATGTCCGTTATACCCCTCTAATTATTTTTACCTTAAGTACCATTGATTCTCTAATGAACGATTTATTCATAACTGTTATGAATATTAATCTTTCTATTCGTAATAGAAAGACTTGAGCGCTCAAATCGTTCAAGTACCGAATCAACCCTTAAGAGAGATACTCATCTACTTCTCGTAAGAATGAGTGAATTCCTTGTCTATGTAAAATGTTCCCAGCTACATAACAGACTATGCCCCCAAAGTACGTAGTTATTGGTTGGGATTGCTACACCAACCTCACCTTTGTAAATCAAAGGACATATCCCACCATGCAGGAGTTCGTAGTACACTCAGGATTAAGATCAATCCATATATGACCATCAAGTAGATCGAAATGACTTTCTTTGTTTAACAGATATTATAAGAATGTCATTTCTATCTGGGTCCAGTCCTATATGATCACATCATATAAGGTGCCTCCATTCTCATGTCTCTACATGGACGATCCGGATTAAGATCGCCATACAAATATGGGATGGACCGCAGCTATAGATAAACCGCAAACTAAATACCCGGTTTGTTTGCTATCTATGGACTATTTAAGATCCCTAACTTCAGACTTGAATCCTCTGGTGTATGACACTCATACACTAAGTCTGAAGGTACTTAAGTAATCTACGGTATTTACGAAGATATAATATGCGAAAATTTAACAAACAATTTGATAAATGAATAACGCGTCTTTTTATTTCAAAAGGACATGAAACCGTCTAGGGCATACATCCCAACAATAATTTTGTGAGGCATTATTATTTAATTAAATTTGATTTAGTTATTTACCGACGGGAAATTCGTTTAATCGGATTAAACGAATCCGGGCCCAAAGCTAAGTTGTGTGTTAGACAAGCCACATTTAATTTGGAATTTAAAGTAGTGGGACCCAAGACTTACATCAATTGTTTGATGCTTAATGGAAGTTGTTGGCATTAATAAATTGGATGTATTAAATCAACACACCAACCAAGTCAACCATTTTTTAAGAAACTAATTGTTTTGGAAACAACAATATTCATCTTCTCTCTTTCTTGTAAAAAAACGAGAGCTTTTTCTCTCCATTGAAATTTTTGTTGCAAAAAATTTCAAGCAATCTAGCACTTGGGAGTCTCTTGAAGGTGATAGGGAAACTCACCCATGAGTTTGGAACAACAAAGAAAGCTTGGAGCTTCTACATCCATGGAGATTTCTAGAAAATTTCAAAGCCGATCAATGTGAGTATTCCGCAACTCCCTTTGAAATATTCACACACAAATCATTCTTAGAGATCATTGGCATGTCTAAGACACTAACAATGGTATCAGAGCCATCCTAACCTTGATTTGAATCTAGGGTTTATGGACTTTAATTTGGGATTTTTTGCTTGGAGCATGATTTGTCTAAATTGATTGTTTGGTTGTTTTAGTAGTCCTCGGTAGTCCACATAATCCACATAGTCCACGTAGTCCACGGTAGTCCACATAATCCACATAGTCCACATAGTCCCCGGTAGTCCACGGTAATCAACAACACTTCACGATAGTCCACGATAATCCTCGGTAGTCCACATAATCCATGGTAGTCCACGGTAGTCCACATAATCCACATAGTCATTGGTAGTCCACATAATCGACATAGTCCACAAAGTCAACGGTAGTCCTCGGTAGTCCATATAGTCCATGGTAGTCCTCGGTAGTCCACGGTAGTCCTCGGTAGTCCACACAATCCTCATAGTCTACATAGTCCACGGTAGTCCACATAATCCACATAGTCCACATAGTCCACGGTAGTCCTCGGTAGTCCACGGTAGTCCACAACACTTCACGGTAGTCCACGGTAGTCCTCGGTAGTCCACATAATCCACATAGTCCTCGATAGTCCACATAATCCATATAGTCCACATAGTCCACGGTAGTCCTCGGTAGTCCACATAATCCAAGGTAGTCCTTGGTAGTCCACGGTAGTCCTCGGTAGTCCACATAATCCATGGTAGTCCTCGGTAGTCCATATAATCCATATAGTCCACGGTAGTCCTCGGTAGTCCACGATAGTCCTCGGTAGTCCACACAATCCTCATAGTTCACATAGTCCACGGTAGTCCTCGGTAGTCCATATAATCCATGTAGTCCACGATGACAAACCTGGAATAGCTGATGTTGTGTTTCCATACCCGGAGTGCCATACCCGGCAAAGCTGATCTGTTATCTCCATACTCGGAGTGCCATACTCGGCAAAACTGAAATTGATATCTCCATACTCGGGGTGCCATACTCGGCAAAACTGATTTGATAATGATGTGGGCCTCACCCCCAGAATGTCATACCCGACAAGACTGTTTATGGATGCTGATACTCTCTTTCACAGATTTTATTGTCTCTCTTCGAGATAATCTTGATTGCTAAACATATTTTGTCATCAACAGATGTTTCACGTCAAAACCAAAGAACCTTCAAAGTACTTGATATACTCAGCTCCAATCGTCTGAATAGGTGATCTGAACTAGACTCTTAGTATGTGTGTGTGCCATGGCTCCTTTGTAGCTTATTCCTTAAGTGAGCCAACTCGATGATTTCGCTTCGGAGAATCGAACCAGTGGGTCTAACCAACATGGATGTCTTGATCACACTCAGTGATTACTTCGTCCTACTCACCATGATATGGTCTTCTTTTTTCTTCCGTCTCTTTCTTTTCATTCTTTTCATTCTTTTTCTTTTTTTTCTTTTTTCTCTCTTTTCCTTTTCTTGACACACATACCCTTTAAGGTAGCATTTCTCCTCATGGTGGTCCTAATACTCGCCCATGGGTAGCTTCACGCTTATCGGTTATAGGCGGTCTATTTTTCTTTTCTTTTCATTGCAGATACTTTTCTTTCTTTATTTCCAACCATATCATGTGTCGTAGTATAAGCAAACCATGATGGACATCCAGGCACACGGTCATTCACCGATCTACCATCTTTTCAACTAGTCATCTTATCAGCCGCTCACGCTTCTGCTGTTGAGATACCTTTATCAAGTGCTTCATGAGTCTAGCCAAGATTAATCCAATCAGAATACCGGACGAGAGTACGTCTCGTACTTGTCGTTTCTATGGCTTCTCCCTACAGCAAACAATGTCATCACCAGACATATGTCTAACCATCAAAGATTTGTTTTTTTTTTACTCACTCACTCCAAGGAATTCTTCCTTTTAACCGTTGATAACGTGGGCTTCGCCCCCCTGAGATCCATACCCGAAACTTAAACTCATATGGGCCTCAACCCTCATATTACTACCCGAATCTGATTCTATGCCTTTGCTGTTTCTGATTAGCTCGTCTTTGCCGCTTTCTCTTTTCTATCTTTAAACATGTTTATACAAAACAAAAAAACACAAAAAGAATGAAAAATATGTTACGTGTATGCATGCATGCATGAATGTTTCTATCCCGTCGGGTCAGGTCTTCTGCATATTCTCTTGGTTACTGCTCGGTCTCAGGCAAAATATAGCTTCAATTTTTCAACATTGATCGGCTCTGTGAACTCATTCCCTTCTAGGTCTGACAGTCTCACTGCGCCATTTCCCATTACATTATGGACGATGTAGGGTCTCTCCCAGTTTGGTCTAAACTTTTCTCTCGGGTCGGTTGTCGACGGCTTCGACTGCTTAAGTACCAAATCACCCTTTCTAATCTTGGTAGGCCGCATCTTCTTATTGAATGCTCGAGCCAACCTCTTCTGATATATCTGCATGTGATACAAGGACTTCATCATCTTTTCATCCAACAATGCTAACTGTTCGAATCTCTACGAGGCCCATTCTCGTTTAGGCAATTCTGCTTCTGCTAATACCCACATGGACCTATCTCAACTTCCACCGGCAGTACTGCCTCCATTCCGTAGATCAAAGAGTAAGGCGTGGCTCATGTTGCCGTTCTCACCGAAGTTATGTACCCCCACAAGGCATAAGGCAGCTTATCAGCCCAATCTTTGTAATTCTCTGTCATCTTCGCTAAAATTATCTTGATCGTCTTGTTGGCTTCCTCAACTGCCCTGTTAACATGTGGCCTGTATGGTGAGGATTTATGATGGCCTATTCTATACTTCTGTAGCATCGCTTTTGTTTCTTCTTGAAATTGGACTCCATTGTCCGTGACCACGTGATGCGGCATACCATATCGACAAATGAGATTTTGAGCTATGAACTTGGCCATCTGCTTCGCTGTAACATTACGGAATGATTCTGCTTCTACCCATTTTGAGAAGTAGTCTACAGCCACCACAATAAAGCGATGCCCATTCGATGTATTCGGTTGAATCTCTCCGATCATGTCTATTCCCCATGCTGAGAAAGGCCACGGCTCTGACAACCCATACAACTCTGTGTGTGGTAAATAGTTCGAATTACCGTGTGCCTGACAATCATGACAGTGCTTTACTAGCTTCGCGCAGTCAGCCTCCATAGTCGACCAGAAAAAGTCTTGTCTCACTATCTTGCGGGACAGATTCAACCCGTTCATGTGCGGTCCACACACACCAGCATGCACTTCTTCCATTATCTTCTGAGCTTCTTCCTTTCTCAAACACTTCAGCTGAATACCATTGGCTTGCCTCTTGTACAATTCTCCTTACAGTTCTCCTTTTAAACTCACAGATTGAGTGGCCAACTTCTGAATGGCTATTATGTCCTTTCTGCTTGCTTCCTCTGGGAGTTCTCCATGCTCCAGATACGTCTGAATATCACGATACCAAGGTTTTGTTGGTTTCTAATTAGGTCCCAAGAATCATCAAATCAAGCACAAAACAAGTGAATACATCAAAGGAGAATGGCGGAAACATACTCACATCGATCGGATCTTGCGACGCGATGAAGAACACTTCTTGGTGAAGCTCGGCAGTGGCTTCTTTGGCTGGTGGACTGCTCGGTTTTGGTCTCTTTAGCTCCTCCAAGAATCAGCCATTGATGACCACCATTAAAGCTCCAAGCTTCCAAATGTGATTCCAAGCTCACAAATTCGTTGCCCTATCACCTTTGTATTAACCCATTTGAGTGTTAGCTCTCTTGTATTTTGCAACAAAATACTCACTTTCTTCTCTTTGATTCGGCAGAACCAGATTTTAGGAGAAGAAGAAGATTTTGGCTCAAAGTCGTGAAGGAGAGAGAGGAGGGAAAATGGTTTTTCCAAAAAACCATGTGTGTTGTTGTGTAAGGAGAGAGAGAAGAAAAGTTTTGTTTATATATTTTGTTTTTCCAAAAAATCAAAACAAAAACAAAACATTTTCAATTGACCAAAAGTCAAAAAGCAAAAGCAAAAAGCAATTAATGCTTTTCCATCAACTCACATCAATCACTCAATTGTCACATCACTCAAAGTGACATGTGATTTGACGTTTGATGTGACTAGCGATTTGACGCTTGATGTGTTGGCAAATTTTAAGGTCCCAAGATCATAAACAAGCATGAAAATGAAGTGCGAATACATCAAGGAAGTCGCGGAATACTCACATCGATCGGTTGAGCGACGCGCGGACGAACGAGGCGACAAAAACGAACTGCTGCTTCTCTTCACTGGTTCGGCAGTGGCAGTGAACTGCTCACTGTTATTGGCTCGATTTTGGTCATTCGTCAAGCTCCAAGCTTCGTCGAATGGTTCCCAGCTCATGGGTAGACTTCCCTATCACCTTCGCATGTCTCGTAAGTGTGATAACACTTGATGTTTTGCCACAAAACACCACTCTTGCTTCCTCCACTGCTCGGTTTTTGACAGAAAAAACAGTGAGCATTTTGTCTCCATGGGCGTGAATGATAGAGAGAAGTAGAGATTGTGTGTTGGTTTACCAAATTTGTGTATTAAATACACACATTTGAATTTCAAATGCATTTTCATTTCATTTGGCTTTTCAAGTCAAACAATAAAAGCTTCCAACAACCCACATCAATCTATCAAATGTCACATCACTCAAAGTGACATGTGATTTGACGCTTGATGCGACTAATGATTTGACGCTTGATTTGACTTACGTGCCGCACTCAAATTCAAAATGCGAATGCGATCGCAAATAATCCCGGGCTCGGGTTCGCTAATTCCAAATTAACGAATTTTCCGTTGCATCGTAATTAAATGATTACGCCTAGCGAAATCACTATTCATATTGCTAACGAATTAATTCTAAATTAATTCGTTCGCCCGAATTAAAATCTAATTTTAATTCCACGTCGAAATCCAATTTCGTTTAATATATCAAATATATTAATTAATCGATTAATTCCAAATTAATCGTTATCTCTCTTTAATGATATTTTATCCCAGATAAAATATCTCCGCAATTAATCCCAGATTAATTTTCTCTCTCATCTAATTAATCCCAGATTAATTTAGAGTGCGAGTTATACGTCATCGGTGAATCTTTGGGAAGTGACCCATGAGATCCCCGGATATGTTGGCAGTAAATTCGATCGTCGGACTATCCGAACACATAAGTACCTCGTACTACGTTTCACCGATTTACAAGACTAGGTTGGCCTCTAGCAAAGCGACATGCCTACCCAATTCTCCGGAAATATCCTTACAGGAATAAAGGATCTATATCAAGCGTAGTATACCGTAGTATTACGTATTTCTATCCAGTATCGAATGATCATGTGCTAGGCCTGGGGCTGGAAATGTGTCTGCCCCATACGAAGCACATGTCGGATGTCTGGTGACTAGTCTCTATAATCGGATATACATGACCTAGTCATAATATCCCGATAGCTGCGCATCATTTAAGAGAATCATTTTCGTATCCTACGTGACCATCATCTCCATATGACTGGAGTGACACTTCCGTCTTGACATCACACCCAACACACTACGATTCTCAATATGCCCAGAATTGGCATACACAGAACTGGTTAAAGCCCTGGACAACCTCAACCAAAGTATATTGATTGTCGTAAGTATTAGCGGTGCAAGTCTCAGGTTAAGACCAAATACACCTACCCTGATTGCAAACTCCCATAGACACATAGTCATACTACCAATGGGATTCCACGGGGTCTATCCAGAGAGAAGCTGTTTCCTGTACCATCGGTAAACCACAACCTCCTATTACACTTGCATGGGTATCCTATACCCAAATATATGAGAACTATGTCGTTGTTCCCTCACAACGTGCACAAGTGCAATACTAGTCTTTTATGTATTTATCGATGTCCAATCTCGATAATACACTGACTATGGATATTTAATGATTTATCCTTCATGGAATGATACTGTCTCAAATCATTCTCCGTCCAGGAACAAATAATAGGGACCTCCTATCATTTATATATCTAGGTGATCTAATCACAAATGATAAGAGAGCAATCTCTTTTGTCACATAGTTAATTTGTACAACAACATAATGATCTGTACAAATAGTGACGCTATGGGTCATAATTGTCCAACAATCTCTCACTTGGCCTATAGCCAGTCACTCGAGTGTCTGACACCCGAACTATGTACGGTTGGCTCAAATTACTGAGAAAAGGCTTTTCGTCAGCGGATTGCATGATTATCGTCTGATGCGATTTATACGATCATCACATTGCCACGATGTATGATTCGAACGAATCAGATGAATAGTCGAAGTATGTATCTGGATCGTTGATGAGACCATTAATTCTTTAGCATGTGCTGACGCCAAGCTCAGCTGCTAACAGAACTATATCTAATCTAATTAGATTTGTATCGACCCAGAAGGCTTCTATTGTTGCCTCAGCTGCAGCAATAACCCACATTTGTTGTTTATTCGGTAACAGTATCTTGCTTGGAAGATTTCCAGCTCACTGTTCCGTTATTCAAACTTATATAGTACCGTTTCCGACTTGTACTCATCTTTCATCGGTTAGGAAACTTGCTACAGTGATCTCAGTCACTTCAAGTTCTCGTTCTCAATAGACTAAGACAGCATTCTTAGTTCTCTAAGATACTAACGGATGTTCTTAAAATCAATCCAGTGACTATCACTCGGATTGGCCTGTTTGTGAATCCATATGCTCAAAGCGTATGAGACATCAGGTCGCGTACATTTTTCAATGTACGAGTTCTCGGAGAGTTTTCTCGAAAGCCAAGCTTTCACCGATTGTTATTATGGGAATATCATTTCCAAGAAATGACGTATTATCATTATTTTATCGGATAGCCACTGTCAGTGTGCTCCCACTAACCCTCTTATATACACAAGAATCATTTCGTTTTGAATTAAATCATAAACCATTATGATCACATCAAAACGACAATTCCAAGAACCTAATGCTTCCTTCAATCCAAACATGGATCGAATAACCTGTAAACCTTGTTTGCTAGTTTTGGTACGACAAAACTGACAGGATGTTGTAAACATCCTCCAAAAGGTTTCCTTTTCAGGAAAACGATTTTCCCGTTCTGCTACCATATTTCATACATGAAACATGCAGCATTAGCAAGCATTATCCAAATGGATTTAACCTTAATGAACTATTTGTGTTCAATTAGGATTCGGTGCCTTGAACAGTATTACTCCGATTTTCATCGAGTCTTACTATCCTCCCACTTACCACTGCATATCGGTATTCCTCTGAGGAAAACCGCATGGTGAGCAACAATAACATTGTTCTCTAGTGAGTTGTATAAGTATTATACTTTGGTATCCCTAGGATAACCTACAATTGGCACTTATCCAATTTGGGTTTTAGTTTGGTATCATCCAAACATATGCCTAGCATCCCAAATTATCAGGAATGTGAAACCCGGTTTCTTTTCCTGTTCATATCTAATATGAAATCTGTCAAACAGATTTTAATGGAACCTTATTCTAAATAAGTTCTGCATTGTTTTATTCTTATCCGTTGAAGGAAATGGTAGCTCAGAGCAACTCATGAATAACCTTATCATGTCTAAAAAATTCAGTTACTCAGTTCGGACACACCGTCACTTTGAAGTGTTCCGGGAGGAGTCCTCATAGAAAGAATACTATACTCTTTCTAGTATATTAGAAACTTATTGCCTAAGTATTTTCCATTACGGTCTTACCGTGACGGTATAATACTACAGCCGATCTGTTTGTCTATTTCGTGTCGAAACTCTAAAAGTTTCCGATTTGTGTTCTTCAAAAGAAACACATAACCATAACGCGATGCCACATCCGTATAGGTCACGAAATATTCATATCTACATCTAGCCTAGCTAGACATGAGCCCACTTGTTTCACTATGAACTAGGGCTAACAGATCGGTGGCATTTACTCTTTTACCAAGTAAACAGTGTTTTAGGCACTTTGCCCAATAAACTAGATTCGTAGACTTTATTTGATTAGAATCAAATAAGTCATGGTACCCACTCTTCAAAAGTGTGGATATACGAGTCTTGTTTGATTGTGTCCCAGACAACAATGCCACTATTAAGTTTCATCTGATCAAATCAGTTTGAGCTATTTGTTTGTCATGTTATATGTGTGAGATTTATTTATATTCTAAATATAAATTATGTTATTCACATCTAATGTGTTTATCTCAATATCATCTTTATATAATAAAACACTTTAGTGTTCTAGAATATAAAGGTTCACCCGCAGCGAGTCAAACACTGATATGGAGATAATGTTTCTAGTCAAACTAGTTACATTATAATAGTTTCCTAATTTAAGTACCTACCCGAAGGTAGTTCCTAAAATTAGGTATCTACGGTTAAAACAGCGACTTTCGTCCCGTTTATAATTCGCAGATAAATCTCGATTGAAGTCAGTATCCCTTTCAAAACAGATTCTGAACATCAATACACATATTTATTTATATCACACTAAGTACCTAAAATCCAATTTTAATACTAGTAGTGAATATAATTATAACAAGCATATTTGAAGTCAGAGCCTTGCTCGTCTTCAATTCCTTCATGTCTGCTTTGTCCAAACGGCAGTCACGCTTCCGTGATCCCGTTTGCCACAATATAGGCAAACATTTTGGGATATGTCCTATATCTTCCCAGAAGATTATAATGATTTTTCCTTTGCCATTTTCAATACTCCAGAAGCCTTTGGACAAGCCTTGGCCTTCTAGAATATCGAAGTAAGGTGCGACTTGCGCTACTTGCCTATTGCAAACTTTGACTTTATGTCCTTGAGAATAGTCATTAACTCTCCAAGAGTTTACTATTGCAATTGTACTTCTAAAATCTAAGTATAGATCTCAGAAGATCCTTCAATTTCAATATCATACTTTAAGGATCTAATCCTTAGTTATGATTAAGAAATTAAGGAGTCTAATCGGCAAGCTAAATGGATTAAGCACTTAAGTTATCATTACATAAATCTTCCAAAGATTATGCTCTACTTTTTGCTTAACTCCAGGCTTAGGCATAATATGTTATTTTATCAAATAAAGTAACTTATTATTTTCCAGGACCATCCTGAAATTATTCCCAATTTGAAAATTAAACCATTTAAACACATTTTCCCTAGGATTATGTTTTAAATGCCAATCTTTCAATTTTATATCTTGATTCTCATAGTCCAACTATTCAATCAACAATTTGTGGTACTATTTATTATATTGATTATTATAGTCCAACTATACAATCAAATATAATTTAAATCAATTAACCTCAATAATATTGATTACTATAGTCCAACTATAAAATCAACTATTAATTGAAATTAATTAATTCAAATATATTGATTACTATAATCCAATTATATAATTAACTATAATACAGTCCAACTGTTTTATTTAAAACAACAATTTAAATATTAGTCCAACTAACATTTAATTTATAACGACGAACGATATTTGTTTTGAGCGCGTATGGCAAATAATTAAACGAATATTGCAAATTCAATTCTTGTCTCCCACTATTTTTCTGCGAGCCTCTAACCCTCTGTCGAGTACTCGGGAAACCGTGTTTCCTAGTAGGCTAGGATCCCGTTAAATATCACACAATCTTGACTTTGGCCAACAAATTGTATGATAATTAACTAGGTAGATCTCTAAGATCAATTGGATCACATCCAATTCCTAGATCCGGTAGGGGACATCCAAGTCCGAAACATATATCTTATATATGCCAATACATCCAATGTATTACCTAACCTTTTTCCTCTGAATCAACTAAGCCTTGGCTTTGGCACAACAAACTTAGTGATCCCAGTTAAGCGCGACCCATTGACCATGGAAAGCTTTGTAATCAATGTCGATGGACAAGAAGTGGTCTTGACTTTGGCCAACAAACCACAACTTGGACAAGACACTGACATGGAACAAAGCTCTTATGATTCAAGCACATCCTCGAATGACAAAGGCATTGACTTTGGCCAACAAGCCAATGCCAGTCTCGGATCTTGAGTGAGAATCACTCAATGGAAGGAAAGGCGCTTAATATTTTGCGAGGGTTTTTCGAGTGCGAATTGGCAACCAATTTATTATCTTTGTTAAGGTCTCATCATCATACACCCTTAAACATGCATTCTAAACACATAATAAATCACATATGATAAAATAATAATGATATGCGGATGGATATTTTACACATTGATCCTAGATCAAATCTCTCCCTTTCCTCTCTCCAGCTAGCACATGTATTACTTCTACCTGTTACACTACACTTCTAAAGAAACCTACAAATAGTCATAAGAGATAAGGCTGGACGCGCAGGTCTGATTAATAAGGTAATCTCTCCATTTCCTCTCTCTTGTGCATGAGCTAGGTTTGAGAATGGTGGTGAATGCCTCTTTTTATAGGAAAATGAGAGATGACTTTCCTTATTTGAATAGGAAAGAATCTCCTAATGATGGTGACATCTCTTAATTGGTATCTCATAAGGAAAAGATCTCCCTAATTTAGGATAATGATTGACTTTGATTAGGAAAGTGATCCATGAGATTTCTTTTAATTAGGAAGGGATTTGGCTTGATTTAAGCATGTGTTAAATGTGTATCTTCCTAATTAAAGGGATAATGGGCGTGAATGTGGCTTCATGGGTGTAGGCTTTGGTCTTTGGGTAGGCTTGGGTGTTTAGGTTTGGTTTATGGTTTGGTAAGTGGTTTATGGGGTTTTGGGCCGAGGATAAGCTTTGAAACAGAGATCCAACGAGCGACCGAAGCCAAACAACTGAATTAAATCCAACAAAAATATCAATTTCCAACTTTACCCTTCCAACGTCCGTTTCCCGCGGCTTTCACAACTAAAGAGGTAGTGTCTCCATACGAGACTCATCATCGGGACTTATATGCAAAAATGCAGTGCTACAAACAGATTTTGTGTACGCCTCTTCTGGGTATACTAAGAATCGTAGTGTATTGGGTGTGATGTCAAGATGGAAGTATCACTTCTGTCATATGGAGATGATGATCACGCATAGATACAAAACTAGTACTCTTAAATGCTACAGCTATCGGGATAATATGACTAGGTCATGATTATCCGATTACAGAGACTAATTACTAGTGATCTGATATATGCTTCGTACGGGGCAGACACAATTCCAGCCCTAGGCCTAACATGTGACATCAGATACTGGATCGTATTACGCAATACATTGTATACTACGTCTGATACATATTATATATATATTCCATGTTGAATATATTTCTGGAGAATTGGGTAGGCATGGTGTTTTGCTAGAAGCCAACCATGTCTTATAAATCGGTAAGAATGTGGTACCGGGTACGCACGTGTTGGATACTCCGACAACCGTATTTACTGCCAACATATCCAGGGATCTCTTGGGTCGCTTCCCAAAGATTCAACAATGACATTTGACTCGAACAGAATTAATCTCGGATTAATTATGAGAGAGAAAATTAATCTGGGATTAATTACGGTAAGAATTAATCTGGGATTAATTCGACTAGAAGAGATAACGCGATTAATTTGGAATTAATCGGCAAAGTAAATTTAATAGTTAAATTGGATTTTGCTATTTAATTTATTTAATTGGACTAAAATAATATATCAGATATATTAATTGAAATTGGATTTCAATACGGAATTAAAATTGGATTTTAACTCAAGCGAACAAATTAATTTGGAATTAATTCGTAAGCGACTTTCGTAATAATTTTGCGAGGCATTATTATTTAATTAAATTGGATTTAATTATTTAGCGACGAGAAATTCGTTTAATCGGATTAAACGAACCCGGGCCCAAAGCTAAGTTGTGTGTTGGACAAGCCAACTTTAATTTGGAATTTAAAGTGGTGGGACCCAAGACTTACATCAATTGTTTGACACTTTATAGAAGTTGTTGGCATTAATAAATTGGATGTATTAAACCAACACACCAACTAAGTCAACCATTTTTTAAAACTAATTATTTTGGAAACAACACTATTCATTTTCTCTCTTTCTTGTAAAAAACGTGAGCTTCTTCTCTCCATTGAAATTTTTGTTGCAAAAAATTTCAAACAAGCTAGCACTTGGGAGTCTCTTGAAGGTGATATGGAAACTCACCCATGAGTTTGGAACATTAAAGAAAGCTTGGAGCTTCTACATCCATGATGATTTTTAGAAAATTTCAAAGCCGATCAATGTGAGTATTTCGCAACTCCCTTTGAATTATTCACACACAAATCATTCTTAGAGATCATTGGCATGTCTAGGACACTAACAGAGATGACCCTTATGACCACAGTTATAGCACCGAAGTGGGCCAATAGGTCGAGATGTTACATTCCCAACACTCTGATCAACAGATGGTATTGTGCCTTTACTATGACCATGCTCATTCTGACTTCCATGGAACTGTCCTCTAAAAGGTGCACTCTGAGTACCTCTGGGTGGTATCTTATTATGACTCTGGTGCGGAAAATATGATATATTATTGGATTTACCTTGTTTCCCTTCAGAGATTTCATCTCGCCTTCTCTTTCTGGCCTCCTGAAAAGCTGTTTTTTTCTCTCTCTCGATTTTGATGTCACTCTCTACAATCATAGCCCTTTCAACCAGCAGTGTGTATGAAAGCTTCCCCAAAATCGAGATCTTCGATCTAATCTCCAGTCTCAGTCCACCCTTGAATTTCTCACATTTGTCATCCTCACATCGTATCAACTCTGGATAGTAACGAGATAAGGAAATCATCTGCCTCGCATACTTCATCACTGTCTCAATTGGTCCCTGAACCATATGCTCGAACAGATGATGCTTCTCACTCCGATAGACATAAGGAAAGTACTTCTCATTGAAGGCTTCCTCGAACATATCCCACGTGATATACTAAGGTCTTCTCGGTCTATCACTTCTCCAGTAATATGGTGATCTTAATCTATCTGTCAGTACAGTCTCAGTATGCTTCCACCAGGTCTCGGCTTCACATCTCATTATAAAAGCAACATATTTAACCTTCTCTTAATCGGTCAAGTCCAACACGCTGAATATATGCTCGATATCATCTTTCCACTTCTCTGATGTGAGGGGATCAACCGTGCCATGAACTTGATGAGGCCGTAAATTAAGAAACTGGTCCAGCTTGCTCGTATTTCCACTGCTGCTCGAATGTACATTAGTCTCTGGTCCTTTGGAAACCATTTGTGCAACTACATCAATAAACATCCCCAATACATCTTCAAGATATGTGGCTATCAGGGGAACTGAAGGAGCGAGATGGGTCATATTAGGTACAACCATATGAACCGCGTCAGGTGCAGCTACAGGAATAGCGGTGGGGATAGTTGTCGAAACCATAGTCACCCTCAATAATCGGTGGAATACCAGATGAACTTACATATGGTTCAGGATCTACAGGCTGAGTCTGAGGTCTCTCAATACCAATACCCGACATTCTCACATATCATCGAGCTCTCCCTCTCCCTTACCACGGCCATGTCTAGACATTTTCCTACAAACACAAAACTATCCCGTTATTACCCTCATCAAATGTAATGTGTCTACATAATCTGAAACCTTAGGCTCTGATACCAAATCTATCACGACCCCCTCCCTAGAGCGGGCTCAGCCCTAGAAAGAGATTTGCAGACCTCTTTAGTTCGAACATTCTACATGTCACACAATACAAACATATATGTAAGAAAATAATGCTTCTTAAATTACAATATAATAAGTCTCCGAATAAAATATGGTAATAAGATTTACAACACAATTCTTAACAATATGAAATAATGTATTAAATGTCTAGACCAACCCGAAAAGCTACTGTGGCACGTGGATAAAATCCTGGTACCGCTACTGTTGTGCTGGCGAACTACATGGGATGTTTGGGAAAATGGGGGATGAGCTTAAAGAGCTCAGTAAGTAAAGCTCTCATACTCTCAATAAGACCTTACCAATAAAATATGGATATGTAAGTGTGTGTGTGTATATAATAATAATAATAATAATAATAATAATAATAATAATAATATATGAAAATAACATATACTATTATATTATCTCAAGCAACCATTCTAACAATAATACAAACATCCATCAAACATGGTGGTTAATCCGGGTCTAGTATAATAGTGGATTAAAACCAATGGGAGGTACCTCACAACTCCCAAGGTTTCCCACCAACTCATCTAGCAAAAATATATAAGTAGGAACTGAAACACGCTCCACCAGTAATTATGATTAACCTCACATAGCCTCTCATGAACTCTCTCTGATCATATCATATCATCTCAGTTCATCTCATCTCCAACGTCCACTATTATACAAAACCCGACAGCATAACATAACATCACACATCATCCAATACAATCACATCTCACATTCAATTCATCAGTCTCATTTCAACAATCATGAATTCATATTTCTCATGCTTTCAATAACTCAATGTATATATCTTCACAAATATATATATATATATATATATATAGACTTTCACTGCAAACTAAGGGTGGCAATAGGTCGGGCTGGGCCGGGGCTTCGATAAGCCCGGCCCAAGCCCGATAATTTTTTTTTTGCCCGGGCCCGGGCTCGGGTTGGGCTTTATCTGGCCCGAATTTTATTAATAAAAAATTTAAATATATTTTTAATTTATTATATAAATATTTATATATATATATATAATTTATTATATAAATATAAATATATATAATATTTTTTAAGCCCGGGCCGGGCCGGGCTCGGGCTTATTGTGCTAGGCCGGCTCGGGTCCGAGCCTGAGCTGGGCCTCTACTTCGTGGGCCCGGAACCTGAAATCTTTTACCCCCGGTCCGGGCCGGGTCGGACCGGACCCGGGCTTTTTTGCCACCCTCACTGCAAACATCAATCAACAAACAATTATGTTAAGGGAATCATCATGCTTTGTACTTACCTCAATCCACACAAAAATTATTTATATCTCTATTTCCTCGCTAAAATCTGAAAAATATAAAATTACGATCAGATCCCTCAATTTTTCCAAAATTATGATTTTATCTCTAATTTTCTAAATTTCCATTTTAGCCCCAAAACTTTTCTACTATGTCTATATAGTCCTAAAATTCTTAAATATTACTTATTAACCCCTGAAAATAGAATTTATAGATTTACCCTCACAATCATACTAATATGCAATTAAGTCCAAAACTTTTAAAATCATACGTTTACACCCCCAAAACAGTAATAATCACGTACCAAACTTCAACGACCTCCAAATCTCATAACGAAGGAACCGTTGTTCAGTATACATCACAACGATCATAGTGATGGGGGTGGTGAGGGCTGAAGCATGATGACTACCGATGATCGGTCAAACAACGATAACTATCATTTTTATCTCGTTTATCAACAACTGGGGGTGGTGAGGGCTGAAGCATGATGACTACCGATGATCGGTCAAACAACGAAGCATTTCTCTCTCTAGATATTTCTCTCTCAAATGGTATCAGTTTCTCTCTCTAAAACTCCCTAAAATTTTCTTTCACTTCTCCCTGGAATTTGTCTTCAACACACTCCTTACCCTCTCCTCTAAACTCACAACTGAAATACTGCTTGCATGGCCATGAGAAGTACTGTACCCATAGCCAATTCACATGCAAAGCTTTTGTCTCTCTCTTTCTTCATTAGCTACAGCTTGAATCATATGCTATTATTAATATTTCTTTGATAGAAGAAGTTGGGTGGTGTTAGAAGTAGTGGGTAAGGTTGTGTGAATGTTTTTGTTTGCTTTAGAAGACAAACAAACATAGTGGTTAATGATAATTAGGTAGTGATAATAAAAAATAATAATAATTTGATATAAAAAAAGTGATGTATTACAATAATTATATAAGATGTCATTGATATCAATGAATAATATAACTAAAACATACCATTGATTGCAAAAACTCCACAATACATATGGCCATTTGGGTTGAATAATATTTTTAATTTCATGGCAGAATCAAATGAGTAAACGAAAATAAAACTCATCATCCAAAAATGAATATCACTAAGTTCTAAAAGAAATATTAACAAGGTATAAATAATTGTTCAAATTTGAAAAATGCGATTAATTTCTATCCCAAATCAAATAGCACAAAGAAGACGCATTAGTATTTCAAGAAAATGAATCATTAATTTCAATGAATAAATATAACCAATAATATAAAGTTCAATGAATAAATATAGCCAACAACATAAAATTCAACGATATGCATCATCTGTAGCTATAGGTTTAACTTTTAAGTAGTATTTTTTTTTTTTTTTTTGGCATGCATGCATGAATTCCTATGTTTGTTTTGTTTGGCTTGTTATTGTTTGTGGTCTTTTTTGTCTTCTAGTTTTTTTTTTTTCCTTTTAAAGGAAGGCTTATCAGTTATCACATCCCTCGATAAATATATCTCTTTATTTTTTTAATAAAGATTTAAATTCCTCACACTGGCGAGATTTGCCTACAAAACATGCATGACTTGGATTGAAAAACATTTTGAAACGACAGATATTTAGAAATTTATGATAAAAAGAAAGAATCATATTATATAGTTCTCTCAATAAAATAAGGATTAAGTAATGAGCTGAGATGATTTTATGTTGAACACTAAATCAAAGGCAAATAAAGAACTTTCTTACAAAGAAGTTACGATATATAATTGAATATGAAAAAAAAAAACAAAACAAAGGGATAGGCATCTTGGACAAGCCTTGCAGAAAACAAAACAATCAAGAAAAGGATAGCGTCGTTGATAAGACAAACAAATACCAAAACCCAAATTTCAAAACTTGTGACACTATTTATACAAAATGCATGCAACAACTAAATCAACATTAATTTTCATTGAAATTACAAATATAAATATATATAAATATATATATATATATCGTTTTGGAATTTCAAAAACATCTACAAAAAGAGAAGAAGAAGGAAGTAATAATAAAATGGCAATGAGGCCAAGATATAGAACTGGCAACCAACCAAGACAACCGATGCGTCAAACGTATGAGAATTTCAAGCCAAAATCGGAATGGAAGTATGAAGATGATGCCACTTTTCTATTTGTTTATCTTCCTGGTATGTTTTTAACGATATATAGTTCTTTCTTTTAATTAAGGATTTTTTTTTTTAATTAAACCAAATTGATGATAAGGGCCATTAAGGCCAAAATGGTCCGGTAGGATTTATTTGTTTTAATCATTTTTATGGTTTCTTGTTCATGTTAGCATTCAATTAATTTTAATATTTTTATGATTTAGTCTCTTATGTTTACTATTTATTTTATTTGGTCCTAGTTTTTAGGAGTGGTTTCAATATAGAAATTAAAACAAGATAGAAATTTTTTTAAAAAAAAAAAATTAAGAGTGAAATCAGCTCAGCATTTAAGACTATTTTTGTTTCGAATATCAAATTTTAGACTAAAACAATTATAAAATCCAATTGAGATCTTAAATCATTTGGTTAGACATTCGGAATAATTTTTTGTCTCGATTAAAAAAATCGATCGACGTTTATAATGATTTTTTTTTATCTTAAATCACAATCAATATGGGATGGATTCAGGACACGATAAACAACCCGATTACTATCCTACTTGCAAACAGGGCCGGCCCTGGGCAGGTGCCACAAGGGCTATTGTCCAGGGCCCAAAAATTAAGGGGGCACCAAATACACTAAATTGAAATTTGCTTTTACAATTTACAAATTGAAATTATTAAAATCTTACTTGCGGACCACTATGACTCAAGATAGGCTAAATGAATTAGCAATCTTATGTATTGAAAATTATGAGATTGAAGACTTGGAGTATGATGATATAATTGATGATTTTGCTTTAAAAAATGCTATCAGACAATTTCTTAATGGTTGAAATTTCAAGGAGTTTTACTATAAATGATTGTATATGATTGTATTTTTTATTGTCGAGGTTTAGGTACTATGTCCATCATTTGTATATTTTCTCAAGTAATATAATTTGGGTGTGAGGGCCTAGCCCCCCAGCTTCGACTGGGTTCCAGCCCTCGTTAAATATTATTTTTTTTAAACATATATTTTCATAAAAAAAAATGGCACATTTTGAGCTTTCGCACCAGGCACCCAAAAACTCAGGACCGGCCGCAAATGGTGAAACTATTTTTATTTATGTTTTGATAATTGGGTTTCTGTGCGGGGTTTGTGCAGGAGCAAGTAAAGGTGGTATTCACATATGTTGACAATATCACAATTGCAGCCAAAGTTGAAGGGCAGCGTCTACTTGGTGGCGGGAGATGGAGCAAATTCTCAGAACTTTACAAAATTCCGGAAACTTGTGACATTAATGAAATCTCCAGCCTGTTTCAGCGTGGAGTTCTCACCATTATGATGCCTAAAATAAAAATTGTTGAACCTAAACAGGAGGGTTCTGAATCAGAAGCAACTTCCAGCCCTCCTCAAGAAATTGCAGAAACTTCTGCTTTATTGGAGAGACAAGGAGAAGAAAATAAAAAATCTGTTGAAGATCTACTAAGCCCTAATAAGAAATTGACAACAAGTGAAGAAAAGTCTGAAAAGGGTCAAGATGAAACTTCCCAAAAAACTGCTTCATTGATTGATGATTCTAAACCAGAAGTAGCCCAAGAAATGTCCAGCCCTCAAGAAGCTGTACTTGCAGAAACTTCCCAAAAATCTGTTGAAGCTCTAAGCCCTAATAAGAAAGTGACAACAAGTGGTGAAGAAAAGTCTGAAAAGGGTCAAGATGAAACTTCCCAAAAAACTGCTTCATTGATTGATGATTCTAAACCAGAAGTAGCCCAAGAAATGTCCGGCCCTCAAGAAGCTGTACTTGCAGAAACTTCCCAAAAATCTGTTGAAGCTCTAAGCCCTAAGAAGAAAGTGACAACAAGTGAAGAAAAGTCTGAAAAGGGTCAAGATGAAACTTCCCAAAAAACTGCTTCATTGATTGATGATTCTAAACCAGAAGTAGCCCAAGAAATGTCCAGCCCTCAAGAAGCTGTACTTGCAGAAACTTCCCAAAAATCTGTTGAAGCGCTAAGCCCTAATAAGAAAGTGACAACAAGTGGTGAAGAAAAGTCTCAAAATGGTAAAGATGAAACTTCCCTTGAAAAAGATGAAGAGAAATCTCAAGTGGGTCATCAAGTTGAGGATTCTCTGAAAACTGATCATGAGAGGAAAGCAGTAGGAATATCCGATGGCAAAAGTGCTTATAGAAAAGCTGACGAGAAGGAGAAGCAGCCGGCTGAAGTGGAAGCAGCAGCAGTTGCCCAAAAGACTGAAGATGAGAAGCCAAAAAGTGACAGAATTAAAGAGGAGGATGATTTGATTGCCGAGAAATTGTCAAAGGATACAAAACATGAAAGTAGTGCTTCTGCTTCTGAGGGGAAGCAATTGTTGGTGAACATGGGAGCTGCAGCATTAGTGATTATGGGATTCGGGGCTTATTTATCTTACACTGTCCTCTCATTTGGGAAACCCTAAAAACACAATTTGTATTTCGTTCTACAAGTGTAATCTGTTAATACTCAATAAATTTGAATGTTATTGAACGCTGAATATATATGTGTGAATGAGATTTTTGTTTTTTTTTTTTTATAAAAAATCATTAATATCTCAAAAATAGTAATTTGACATTTATGTCTTTGAAACTTGTATTTTCAAGTGTTAGAAAAAAATTTTTAAGTTAAATAATAGATAAAATAAATAGAATTGATTGAATGATACAAAAACATAAATATTATAACAGAAATGATAGACACTAAAAGACAAGACAAGTAAAATTATTTTGTGTAATTTTTTATGTGACTATCATTACTTATATTATAATAATTTTTAAAATTATTGGATATATAAAAGAAAATAATTAAATCGGTTTACGGTGGCAAATAAATTAATTGAGTAAAGGTTTGGGAGTAAAATTTAAAAAATTCATTAACCATTGAAAATATACAATAAAACAAAAGTTTTTTAAATTTAGTAAATTTAAATTTATTTGTACATATATTATTTTGAGTATATATTTCTAGCCCTTATTTATAAAGTATGCGATTTCTGTAATGGGCATATGATGTCAATGCTGAAAGATATAATGGAACGGACCCTTGGTGTATGAATTGATTTCTTTTATTGAAGTGCTTAAATTTGAATTTGAAGCTCAACCTGAGTCTCATTAATTTCTTATTTGTCTCAGCTAAAGCTTCAGCAACATCAGCAAAGGCATCATGTGTCTGCAATTGAGCTTTCTTGAAAGTATCAAGTCAGATTTTTGGACGAAATATAAAATATTTTTTTGTTTAAATGGCAGATTTTTTGAGTTTACTGTGTATAAACAAAGTTCAAATTTGGAAAGAGTGCCTCATATTTAATATCATGTATATAAATTAATTAGTTGTTGGAATAAAAGGACATATAAACTCGCATAGCGGACCAGAAACTCCTAGAAAGACTTATTTAAGTAATGTAATATTAATTTCAAATGGTAATAAAACTTATAGCCGTACAATGAACATAGCCACATTATCAAATCATTTAAATCTTTAATCTTTCTCTCATTTAAATCTTTAATCTTTCTCTTTCTTACTCTTTCTATGTATAATTCATCCATAAGCTATGCAATTTCTCCACATATATATCACGTGACAAATTGTTTAAAATATTAAAGAGAGCCTTGACACGTTTGGTGAAGTGCTTAAATTTGGAAAGGTGCCAAGTCCTAGTGGCACAGCTTCTTCCCATCAAGCAACAAAATGGATACATAGTTTGAGAAATGAAAAAAGATGCCCCAAAACTCTTAACACCTCTGAATAGATAGTGAGGGCAAACAATTTTATCAAATAAACCTCCCGTTGGAATCTTGTATTCCCTTTCACCATTTATTCTCATTCTTGATAGCAAGTAATGGTGGTAAAAATTGCCACTTATTTCAAAGCAAAATAAAATAATCCCAACAAACTTCAAATCAATAGTTGGTTGATTAAGTGAGATTGTAGGAAAATTTCTAAATAAAAGGTGTATAAATATATAGGGAATGAAAAGATATAATTCTTAATGTGAAAAGACTAAATTTTTGGGTTTAAAGAGTTTCTTGGAAATAATATGTTCCTTAATGAGAAAAAACATAACTCTTATGGTTGAAATGACTCCTTAGAGGGTTGTGACCCTTAAAGAATTATATTTATTGACATAAGGGTATTTTTCCAAAGGCAACCCTCCATGTTTATAAAAAAAAAGTCATTAAGTTCATTTTTCAATCATCCTAAAAATTCATTCCAAGTTTCATTTATTATTAGAGAGTCTAAATTTTTCCGAGTGAGAGAGTTTCCACCATATTCCTAGTTCAAGTTCTTGAAGAAATGAGTGCCCATTTTACAAGAAGCAACCAAGTATCCTGTGAGAACGTTAGCCACAAAAGATCTGTAGTACACCGATGCGAGGCTAATAAGTTCTTAAGAACAAGACTTTCTTGACTTGGTTCAAGTTCATCACCTTCTACATAAATAATTTCCAGGTTTTTCCAATTCTTATGCTTATGTTCAATTGATGATTTGCATGGTCTCTTTTTAATGATTTTAATTGAATAATGCATGTTATAAAATGATTAATAACACATCCGCCCAACAATCTTAAGAACTTATTAACTTACATGTGTTTTTAACTTTGATTTTTGCATGTTTTATTCATCTTTGCTATAGAAAATTTATTTTATGCAAGAAAAATACAGAAGGGCGTTCGAACGCCCAACGAACATATAAGAAAAAAATTTGTATTTCACATTTTCGTCCGAACATTGTGACGAACGTCACACGGACACAAACTCTCCGGAAATGTTCGTTCAAACGCGTTATCAAACGCCACACGAATGTGAACTCTATGAAAATATTTGTTCGAACAGTTTAACGAACGTGACACTAACACAAGTCACTTCTGGGAAATTTTCAGATTTGAATTAATTTTGGTAAAATAGCATACATAATTTGATTATAAAATTTGGTAATATAGACATAAGTTGAATATTTACATAGTGTAATATTAACTTAGTACAAATCATATACTGGAATTTATTTTATAAACTTGGTAGTATAGATTTTAGTTAATATTAGGGTGTTCAATTATCACATGCATACACCTAGTCTACAATGTGATAAAGTTGAAAATTACTTATTAATTAATTATCGCATACTTGGTTGAGAATTTAAAGTGTATCACGAAAGACTTGGTCTGAGTTATACACAAGTAATTCCTTCCAAGTTTGATTGACTTTATACCTTATATAATTGTTATACTTGGACTTGAGAATTAAAGTGTAACAGTAAGATTGAATGCCTAAGATTTTCTATTGAGAAAGTGATTAAGGAATTTAAGTGGTTACGCCATACCCTCATCGTCCTCTAGGAATTTTTCTTTGTTCACCTATCATAAGAAACTTTAGTTATAAATTCAATGACTTGCGTTATTTGGTACTATTATCCAAAATAATAACAAGTGGATTATTACTGTAACACATAAATAGGATTATACAGTTGATCTTTATGTGATTTGTCTTTTGTAGATTTATTGGTTATTGTTTTAATTTCCAGTTGTAAATGGCTGATGGAAATATCACAGTACCGGTCACTCATGGAGAGAAAACTTCAAACAGTGGTAGAGTAAAATGTTGTTCTATCTGACCACACTGTAGTTGGCTAAATATCTCAAGGGAACTCATCTGGGTAATGTAGAGGGAGAAATTGAAACAGCTAACCAACTGTGAGTTGAGGCATAGTCGTAAGTCGACTTCTTGTGCAAGAACTACCTTTTGGGAGGACTTGACAATAATCTATACAATGTGTATTAAGATATAACTTATGCGAAGATTCTCTAAGAATCTCTTGAGAAGAAGTACAAAACAGATGATGTCATATAAAATAAATTTATCGTGGGTAGGTTCCTGCATTATAAAATGGTAGATTCAAGGACGGTAATGTCTCAGTTGGGTGAACTACAGTTGATCATTCATGAAATATTTTATGAATGAATGAAATGTTGCGAGACATTTCAAGTTGCCACAATTATTGAGAAGTTGCCTCAATAATGGAAAGACTTCATAAGTTATCTGAAACACAAGAAGAAGCTGATGAATCTTGAAGACCTGGGAGTTCGATTCCGAATCGAAGAGGACAACAGGAAGTCTAAGAAGGCTAGCTACAAGACCATGAGGTCTAAGGCCAACATCATTGAGGGATTTGAAAGTAGCAAAAAGAGAAAGAACAGTGAAGCTGATTCTTCCCTAGCAAACAAGAAGTTCAAGGGGAAGTGCTACGTTTATGGGAAAAATAGTCACATGTCAAAGGACTGTAAAAATAAGAAGTCTCAGGACAAAGGCAAAAAAAAATGAGGTCCATGTCACTGAAGATGAGCTTTTAACTGATGAGATCTCAAAGTTGAACCTCTCAGCAGTTGTAACTGAAACCAACTTGGTTGGAAACCCGAAAGAATGGTGGATAGACATCGGAGCTACTCGCCACATATGTGCAGATAGCAAGATGTTTTCCTCGTATCAGAAGGTCGATGATGGCGATCATCTGATCATGGGAAACCCATCTACTTCCAGAGTGATTGGACAAGGCACAGTGGTTCTGAAGATGACATTCCAAAATGAGCTTACATTGAAGAATATTCTACATATTCCTGATATTCGGAAGAACTTGATTTCGGGTTCCATTCTCAGCAAGAATGGGTTTAATTTAGTTTCTAGTTTTGACAAATTTGTATTGACCAAAAATGATATCTATGTAAGGAAAAAATATCTCATTGAGGGCCTTTTCAAGTTCAATGTAATGACTTTCAATCGACGCAGTGCTAATAATAATAAATCTACATCTTTTGTTTATATTATTGAGTCATAAAATATATGACATGTTAGATTGGAGCATGTTAATTATGATACAATGCGTTAATTAATTAACATGGACCTTATACTTAAATTTATAATTGATAACCAATATAAATGTGAAATATATGTTGAAGCGAAAATGAATAGAACATCATTTCATTATATATAATGAAGTTCTGAACCCTTGAAACTTATACACACTGATGTGTGTGATATGAATATTATGCAAACAAGAGGTGGTAAAAAGTACTTTGTCACTTTTATTGATGATAGTACAAGATTTTGCTATGTGTATTTCCTGATAAGCAAAAATGAAGCTATTGAGAGCTTGATACACTATAAGAACGAAGTTGAAAATCAACGTGGCAAGAAAATCAAAAAAAAAATCAGGAGTGATAGGGGATGTGAATATGTGTCACCATTGGGTAAATATCGTTCCAATCATGGAATTATTTACGAAACTATAGCTCCTTATTTGCCTCAGTAAAACAGGATTGCGGAACGCAAAAACCAAACATTGAAGGAAATAATGAATGTCATATTGACAAGCTATTGTTTTCCCCAAAAGTGAATAGAAGTCTTATTTACCGCCAACTATGTTCTAAATAAGTTACTTCATAAAAGATTGGACAAAACACCATATGATATGTGGAAAGGTCACGCACTTTCCTACAAATATCTGAAAGTGTGGGGGTGTTTCGCCAAAGTGATGATTTCTAAACCTAAGAATGTGATAATATGAGCAAAAACGGTTGACTGCATATTTATTGGATATGCTCACAACAGTAGCGCGTATCGATTCTTGGGAAATAAATATGAAATTCTTGACATCAATCCAAATTTGATAATTGAGTCAAAGAATGTGATATTCTTTAAAGAGATATTTCCTTGTAAAGAAAAATAAAGAACAGAGTTCTCAAAAGAACCATTGATACTGCTACAAGTGGTAATCACGTAATCCAAGAATCAGATCAACATGAAAATATTGAGGAAAATGAGTCTAGACGTAGCAAACGAGTAAAAAATTCCAAGTTCTTTGGACCCGATTTTCTGACATACTTATTAGAAAATGAACCTCAAAATTATAAAGAAGCAATGTCTTCTTCGAATGCACCTTTATGGAAAAAAGTTATCAATAGTGAGATTTTTTCTATCATTCAAAATCATACTTGGGAGTTGGTTGATCTTCCTCCATGTTGTAAGCCTCTGGGCTACAAATGGATTTTCAAATGAAAGATGAAGCTGAATGGATCAATAAATAAGCACAAGACAAGACTTTTCATAAAAGGTTATAGATAAATAAAAGCATTAATTACTTTGATACCTATTCACCAGTGACCCGTATCACTTCAATAAGAAAGCTTATAGTCATAGCAACTATATTTGGTCTTGAAATACATCAAATTGATGCAAATATATCATTCTTAAATGGTGAATTGGATGAAGAGATTTATATGGAACAACCAGAAGATTTCAATATCCCTGGACAATAACACAAAGTGTGCAAACTTGTAAAATCCTTATATGGATTAAAACAAGCATCTAAACAATGACATGAGAAATTTGTTAAATATATATTATCAAGTGGATTCAAAATCAATAAGTGTGATAAGCGTGTATACACTAAATCAACTCAAAAATTATGCCATTGTATGTCTCTACATAGACGATATGATGATAATTGGTAGCGATCATAAGATGATTCAATATACCAAGAAAGTATTGACCATCAAATTTGATATGAAAGATTTAGGAGTAACTAATATAATCATAGGAATTAAGATTTCCATAACATCAAAGAGATACATATTATCTCAGACTCATTATGTTGAGAAAATATTTAAGAAATATAACAAATGAGATTTAAACGTAGATAGAACTCATGTGGACCTAACTCTTTATTTGTCAAATAATACTTATTCGAGTGTATCACAATTAGAGTATTCGAGACTCATCGAAAGTCTGATGTATCTCACAAATTGCACACGATCAGATATCACTCAAGTTGTAAACATGCTTATTAGATATACAAGTAATCCAGGATATAACCACTACAAATCCATAATAAGAGTTTTGAGGTATCTGAGAGAAACTTTAAAATATGATATGCATTGTACGAGATATTCTGATATTCTAGAGGGATACAGGAATGCTAACTGGATATCTGATACAGTGGATTACAAATCCACTCGTGGATTTATTTTCACACTTGGTGGTGCAGCCTTTTCATGAAAATCCTCGAGGTAAACATGTATTGTCCGATCTATTATGGAGTCTGAGTTCATAGCATTAGACAAACACTACTGCATTAAAGCATAAAGAAGTCGATTTTTAAACGATGTCTATTAGTTTACACATCGATTTCAAAAGTGTTTTCTATTCAAGTGTTGTTAAAGCTTTCTTCTTTTTAGATCATTTAATAACTGATGCTATAAATGTTTCGAAAGACATCGGTTATTCGTAAAAGCGATGTCTTTCGAATTGTCATAGAAATCGGTATTTTATTAATTTCCGATGTCTTTATATTTTTGAAATGAAATCAGTTTGATTAAAACCGACTTCATATCTATTTGAATAGAAATCGCTTATACAAAATGATGTGTTTAAGTAAAAAAAAGAAATCAGTTTTTATTATATCATAACCATTTTTAAATGTTTTGTCAACTGATGTCTTAAAATTCATATGTTTTTTTTATTGCAAATTTAAATGATTCATCATAAAAATCATTAGAACACAATATGATAAAAACATAAAATCCATTCAATAAAAATATTTATGAATTTGAATTTATCCATACTGTTTTTTTCTTTTCATCCTCATTGAAACCCTAAGCCTTAAAAAATCACTTGAACAAAGTAGTTGAGTTTTAAAAAATAAAATTAAAAAAAAATCAGCAAATTTAAATTTCATATCTCTGATGCTATAAATTCTGCCCATTCACTTCGCATCCCATCAATTTCTTCTTGAGTGTATGTATTCATTCCTTGAAACTACAATAATAACACATAAAAAGATATTAATTAATCATCAATTTCTCATAGATGATTTTTCAAGTTCCACTAACATTCACTTATATAATGGATTCACTCGTTGTAGCTCCACATAGCAAAAGTTCAATCACCAAACAACAATATATTTAATAGTAAAATTAGTATTAAACTCTTACTTTTTGCATAACAAAATAAAAATAAATTACAAGACTTACGTATTGACAATATCATTAATATCACGACGAACTTCTTCTCGAATTGGATCCAAGAAATATGCAATGCTATTATTAGGATCCAAAATGACTAACATACAATGAAACATATCAATTAATATTAAGTAATAAATGATTTTGTTCATTGCAATTTAACACATCAATATTAAAGTTAAGCATTGATAAAATTAACACTTACGATTGATTGAAAGGAGCAAAAAAAATCTGGTTTGGTTTTGCATCCTCAAGCATGTTCGCAATTACACATGCTCTTTCATCTGAAGTTCCTACAAACTGAGCGATAAGGTTGGGATCCACAAACACAAACTTATCTGTTAAGTTGCTCTCCCACATGAGATTATACAAAGGCTTAAAAAAGTAACAAAAAATTAATTCTTATTTGTTCCTCTAAAAAGAATATATATTTCAGTAACATAAAAATAGAATTAAACATCACCTTAGGTACACTGTTACACATGTAACACTTATTTCGGCCATACCGCTGAACTGAACTAAATCATCTTTTTCAATATTAGTTGTAAACTCATGTCCAAGTATGTCTTTCTCCAAATATACTTGAATACAATCACTCACTGTCATACATTTCTCGCCATAACTAATAACAAACTTCAAAGAAATAGGTGTCTTCCTTGACCATTGAAGTTGTGGCTGTGTCATAACTTCTTCACCTATCTTATCATTTTTCTTGAATTGTTTAGATGATTCCTAATGCTCATAAAAATAAATATTAGTGGTTAATAAGATAACTTAAAATAATATGAGAAAAAATGGGATTATATATAAAATTACCACATTGTCAATACTCAATATAACAAGTTCTCTCGGCCATGCTACATGTGATCCAATGGCATCACTCACGGTAATTAGCTCATCAGCAACAGGAATTGGCAAAAGTGCAGATCTTTTTACAGCAATGTCAATAGCCACACAGATATTTTCACCTAACGGAATTCCATGTATTGTGGGATTCAAATCATTAGTAGTCATTATCGTACCTTGAGCTACGATATTGTCTCTTGATCCCACAGCAAGCTTACAAAATTTCCCCTTCAAAAAATTTTCAACTCCAACCATATACTCTTTTGACGGTCTATCTAAAGCAATCCAAGACTTATCCAAGTTTTGTCCAATCTAATTTTATAATTAAGCCAGATTTAATATAAAATATAAATCATCAGTCAAGTAACAATAAAAAATAAACTTGCTATACAATTCGTAAGCCACAAAGCATGCACATAACATAAAACACATATTATTAATAGTTTAATCAGAAATTCGAAAGCCATAAAAAGCACTATTATTAATAGTTTAAGTGAAATTTAATAGCCACAAGTGGTTTAAGTGTTTTACATAAATTGAACTAACAATTTTTTTTTTATTTTAAAATATCACATAGCATTTGCGAATTCATGCTCAAAGCGTAATTATGAAGAATCTTGGAGCAGAAAATTAAAGTCTACATAATGCAACATGTATAATACCCAAAACCCTAAATATCATGCTTTGAATCACTCATATAATTCAGAAATTAAAAAAAAAATCAGATTTAACAACAAAACCTACGTGCCTCTTTAACTTCTTCTTGGCCAATATTTTTCAACAACCAACTAAGTGCGGCCGGTGGCTAAAATTATGTTTCTTGGGCAATTAGACGGAGAATAAGAATTTTATAGTGGAGCGGTAAAAGCCAATAAGAATATCAAGAGTCTCTAGGCTTTTATTATGTTGACTCAATTTTTATTTTTTTAAGTTAGAAAAACAATTAAGTCAAATCCAATTTTTACTTAACAAAATCATGTTTATTAAAAGAAAATATTTTAATATGTGATATCTTTCCTATTAGATTTAAAGAAAACTGTTTTTAATTATGGGATTTCTTTCATATTAGGTAAAGACAACGGTTATTAATATGTGATTTCTTTCCTACTAGATAAAGACATCGTTTATAAACTAAAACTGTTGTTAAAACTGATTGTATTTAAAAGTGATTTAAATTCTATTGCAAAAGAAAACGGTTTAAAATAAAACTGATATCTTTTACTTACCAAGTCGGTTAATTGGTAAATCGATTTCTTTTAAAGTGTTGGCTATTCCTATTATTGTAGTAGTGAAAGCAGCGAAAGAAACAGAGTAGCTTCGAAATTTCTTAGAGGATATTCTAAATTGGCCAAAACCAGTGCCAGCTATAAGCATACATTGTGATAGTCGATCGGCTCTTGGGAGAGCCCAAAATATAAAGTATAATGGTAAGTCTCGACACATACGTCGAAGACACAATATCATAAGGCAACTGCTCTCAAGCGGCATAATTTCAATAGACTATGTCAAGTCAAAGGAAAACCTAGCGGATCCACCAACTAAAGATTTGCCTAAAAACCAAGTTGAGAAGTCATCGAGGGGAATGAGCTTGAATCCTATAAATTAAGAATTGTCACTGTGGAAACCCAACTTAGCTGACTGGAGATCCCAATATCTAGGTTCAAAAGGACAACTGAAACTTTCTACAATTCAAACCAAGCACTATAGAGACTTATACTTTTTTCCATTATTGTGATGACGCAGAGTGTTGTCTGTCAAGGTTAGGTTAAGCTAAGGCTTTTAAGGCTCATTGTATTAGGAGAAAAGTCCTAATGGGGGTAAAGACATGTTACCTTTTATAATAGATTACCTATTTCAAGTAAGAAGTGATGTCGCTTCCATGAGAATTTTAAAGACTGAATTCCCTAAAGTACTTAATGAAGCCATGACCGATGTTCATGGCAGAATTGAACACAACTGTAGAACGGGAAACGATCGAAGTGAAGATGTGTGATGGATATTGTTTGGTTTACACTAATGACATAACAGTTCAAGAATATGGGTCACTTGTTTGTCAAGTAAATTCGATAGTTATTCACTAGACAAGGTTCAAGGCGAAAGCTACCTATCCCGATGCAGTTTCATTTCAATGAAACTCTCTTAAGTGTTTGCATTGATATTTAGAAAATTATGGGGGATTGTAGGAAATTTTTTAAATATAAGGTGAATAAATATATAGAGAATGAAAGGATATAATCCTTAATGTGAAAAGACTAAACTCTTGAGTTTAAAGGGTTCATTGGAAATGATATGTTCCTTAATGGGAAATAAGATAACCCTTAGGGTTGAAAGGACTCTTTGGAGAGTTTTGGCCCTTAAAGAATTGCATTCATTGATATAAGAGTATCTTTCCCAAGGCAACCCTCCATGTTTATAAAAATAAGTCATTGGGTTTATTTTTAGAGAGTCTAAATTTTTCCAAGTGAGAGAGTTTCCACCATATTTCTAGTTCAAGTTCTTGAAGAAATGAGTGTCTCTTTTACAATAAGCAACCAAATATCTTGGGAGAACGTTGGCCCCAAAAGATTCATAGTGTATCGAGGCGGGGCTAATAAGTTCTTAAAGACATAGACTCTCTCGACTTGGTTCAAGTTCATCATCTTTTACATAAATAATTTCTAAGTTTTTCCAATTCTTGTGCTTATGTTCGATTGATGATTTGTATGGTTTTTTTTTTAATAATTTTGATTGAATAATACATATCATAAAATGATTAATAACTCATCCGCCCAACATACACTTGACTTTC